>CAKAKR010034104.1:108338-140625 GCA_916700685.1 Adelosebastes latens
ATAATTTACAGAATGTTTTTAAAATATATTTTTATCAGACAGTGTATAAATATCCAGTGTTAAATACATACGCTTTCTTCTAAAGACCCAAGGGAGATCTCTTCCTATATGAGCACAACATTTTGAGCCTAATTGTAGTGCATTACCTCTACCCTATTCCACTCTCAGGATTTGTGTGTGTGTGTGTGTGTGTGTGTGTGTGTGTGTGTGTGTGTGTGTGTGTGTGTGTGTGTGTGTGTGTGTGGTGGGTGGGATTTAGTGGCGTAACAGAGTTCAGACAGAGGGCCCTTGTTTGTGAAGGGTTTGAGCGCCACGTCAAAACGCTTCCACATACACAGACCACAGAAAAAATGACTTACCTGATTTTTCTCCTCTTCTTCATTTAACAGAGGAAAACGCTGCGTGAAGCACAATGGGACCGTTCCAAGAATATGAGGTGAGACTTATCATTGCTTCTGGTTACTGGTGATGGATTTCTGCATGTTGAATGAGTCTTTTCCAAAAATAAGTTTTTAAGCAATGCAGTAAAGAAAAAGATAGATTAAAATGTGACCTTACAGTTATCATCAAAAGGCAAACAACCAACAATCGTTTATGAATTTGAAAATACTGCCATCTTGAAAAAGAAGGAACGCTGAGTTAAGGTGGGTTGCTGCGTCCCTGCCTGCGCCTCTGACAGATGTTGCTTCGAACAGGAAAAGAAGTCACCGGAGAAAGGAAGTCCCCGCAGCCGCATCCCACGTTTGGTCCTGCATCCCTTTCGGCCAAAGGACAAAGGTTCGCCTCTGTCTGACTCACCTTTTTCAGAGGAGGAGGGGAAGGAGTGTGACATCAGCTCAGACCACTCCAAAAGGACCATCAGCACCAACAGCTATTGCTCTGGTAAGAAGTTCAGCTCCAGTCTGAGGACAGCTGAGTTATTGTCTGAATTTACAGGCTGTCAGGTGTCAGATTGTATTGGTTGGTCGGGTAAACGTTAAATCCTTACTGTATGAAAGCAGTGGTGGCAGGTATTCAGATCCTTTACTTAAGTAAAAGTATCGATACCACAGTGTGAAAATACTCAAGTATAAGTAAAAGTCATGCATTAAAATCCTACTTGCAGTGTTATCAGCAAAAATGTGATTAAAGTATCAAAAGTTCAAGTACTTATTCTGCAGAAAGGCACTTTTCAGAGTGTTTATCATCTATGCATTAATATGTGAGCTCCATTTTAATGTTAGCTGATCAAGGTGGAGCTGATTTGAACTGTTTTATATGATGATCATATTGTGTTTACTCCCTAAAATAAGTGAAAACATCTGACAGTCAAACTAGATTGTTTCAACTGACAGAAATAAACCTGTTTCCTCTTTAGAAACAAGTGGGAGAATCTTGAAAGAATGCAGAATCACTGCTTTAGATTCAAAAGAAATGTCACCTTGTTCTAAAAAATTCATACAGCTCTTGTTGTGGTGGCAGATTTTTTCACTTTATGGACACAAATTACTCGGTAAAATTAAGATTTTTGCAGTGTTTGCACTATGTAAAATGTTAATCTGCAAAGTAATCAGTATCAATGTAGTATAGAGTAAAAAAGTACAATAGTTCCCTCAGGAATGTGATTATAAGTATTGTTAATTACCTCAAAATTGAACCTCAGTACTTGCGTAAATGTACTTAGTTACTTTCCTGCATTCTGGATTATACAACCTCAAACAGAAAATGTTGTATGTTTCTTTTATGTTCACTTAAATTGGTCTCCTTAACAAACAGAGCAAATGAAAGACAAGGACTACACTCCATAAAATGCCTGTGTGTGTTATGTGTACACTGTGTAAACCACCACACAACGTGCACTTGACAACAACTTTCTGAACTCTGAGAAAGCTGTCACGCTATCTGTCAGATAACACCCAGTCTGAACCTTGAGCTCTGACTGACTGCCTGCCTGTGTGTTCGCTGCCTGCCCCGCGCTGCCTGTTCTTGGCTATTACTGTCTGTGTGCCTGTCTACAATAGATGACACCGGCTGCCCCACTAGTCAGTCTGTGTCCCCCTCCAAAACCCCGTCAGGCTCAGAGCAGAGTGCCCACGGCTCGCCGATACTCCCCGAGCGCAAGTCCAAAGTGAAGAGGGTGAGGGTGATGGCCGAGTGGAGCGGCGAACCACGGAGCGCCCCGAGGCACAAGAGGGAGCTGAGGTCGGCCATGAAAGCCAGAGGTAAAGAGGAAGACACAGATAAAGATAAAAACATGGAAATATTTTTCAGAAAAAGCAAAATGTGGATCAACGACATTTGAAATTATGATCTGATCCTTTAAAATAATCTGATTTGTGTGTTATCTTTTACATGCACAGACTTATACACAGCACACAGCATGTATATATACTGTACTTCTGCATGCCAGTGGTTCCCCAAAGACCAAAGTACAATAACTGTGTATTTGTCACATGTCAGCAGCAGATTTCCCTGGTATGTTAACTTGAACAAACACTGGCTGGGAAGCAGCTGCTTGCCTAAAAGGAGAATAATAACTGGAGTGAATTGTCATCTGTGCATCCATGCTTTCTTAACATCATATTTTAGAAACAGTGCACTCCAGACTTTATCCCAAAATCTCCCCACTTTTAATCTGAGGGAGGAGAGAGAGAGAGAGAACTGCTTGATCATGAGTCAAAATGAGGAAGAAAGCTGATTGGTTGAGGAAAAGGTTTGGGAGCTAAGCCAATTAGGCTGATTAGCAGGAGGTTAGTACACTGGTTGAATGTGCACAGACCATCAGTCAACTCACAAAGTGGTGGAGGATCACTTGAAGTTTGGAACTATTTTGTTTGTCACAGTCATCACTGTACACAGTAATATGGTTTTGTTTGATGGTAAAAGATGCTACTCAGGTACGGCTTTGAATTTCATCTTTGATCATTTCAAAAAGAATATTTAGTGACCAGTTTTTATCTGCTTATACAATTAAGATGGAGATGTTCTTGGCTGTGTCTGTCATATGACATTTGAACAGATTGTGTTACACGCAATGAGTGGATGTTATTGGCTAATTCTCCAGCGTTAATGGCATTTGCAGTCTGTATGTCCTCTTCCAACTCACGTTAGTCTAACAAAGGGTATAGATTATGGGGAGTAGCCCATCTAAAAGCTGTTGTATGTTTCAGGCTGTGATATCTAGTTGGTCTCTCCATCAGGGAGACATGATGGAAGTCCTGCTTACAGAAACTGTAACATGATACTCCTGTTTCATTCTCCTAACAGACGTTAGATGGTGTTTATTAAAGGAGAGGCTGGTATTAACAGACAGGAAAACAGGAAAATTGGACCCATTTGCGATAACAGAAAAAGAGTGTATTTGTGTTCATGTTAAGCTGAATGTTGAGGCTTAATGTGAGACTATAGCTTTTTCTGAACAGTAACTGAGAGTGAGTGGAATGGGACATATGCTGTTAAAGTAGCACAAGTAAAGAGATATTAAAAAGTCAGCAAACTGACTCAATATAAATTTGCCCTCATTAGCTAATGTTTGCTCATGAGCCACCAGCAGCAGCTAAAACCTTGAGTGTGTTGAATTGAGCAAGGGTGTTTAATTTCTTATGAATCAACTTTTCATTTAAGGTGAGACACCCCAGGCAAAAACATTGTTTTTCATGCAGTGATCACTTTTGAGATTTTGTGCAATTTTGCTTCCAAAAACCACATTTAGGTGGTTATTTTACTGGACTTTGTCTATTTGTGTCTGTAGATTTCTCCTAAATTCACCAGAAGTTATCAATAGATAATGCCTCATAGTGCTGGGCAATATGGCCAAAATCTTCTCTCCCGATATAGGTCATTTCATATCTCGATAACGCTATACTGTATATCATGATATGGCATGTTTTCTGGTAATTCAGTAAATAAATAGTCTATATGAAATAACCACATGGTAAAACCTATTATTGTGTACTCCTGTGTTAATCAAATACTTGACAAATGAAAAGTATTTTCTCATTTTTTAAGAACTTGAGTGAATGAACATAGCAGTTTTGAGTGAAATTATAGAGAAAAAAGAGATGAATATAGGCCTAGCCAAATCGTTTTGATGATATATATCATCATATTGCCTAGCCCTAATGCCTCATTTGCATATTTAGACAACAAATTTCCGAAAACCTTTAATACAAGAAAACAATTGCTTTAATTTAAGTAATCAACTGGGGAAGTTTCATGTTCATATTTATTAGTTAAAATTGTCCACTATTCACCTGAGGTGTCTCCCCTTAAAGAGGAAGATTGTATTACCGGTATATCACCTTTCAAAAATGATAGTGTCTCGCTTTAAATCTGCTTTAAGTGCTAAAACACTGATGCTTCTCCCTGCAGGTAGTGAGGCTGACTTCAGCTCCTCCAGCAGCTCAGGCAGCCTAAAGACCAGGGAGAGCCTCGCCTCCATTTCAGCTGGAAAGAGAGCTCCTTCACGCAGGTATGAGGTTCATACATTTGTATCCTCAGTATGGTCTGCTGGGGTCACTACGAGACTAAGGCAGTTCTTCTACTTTGGAATTAACAAGTCAATGATATATTTTTTTATTAATCCTTTCTTTTATCAAGTCGCAGCAACCACATCAGACCGCTCCCAGTGTTCAAACCGGCCGGGAGCCCTACAGCCAACCGCGATGCAGAGCTCTACGCTCCCTACAGGACTCCTCCGAGAGCTGCCTCCTCAACCAACAGCAGCAGCTGCAACTCCAGCCCCACCTCCAGGTACCAAACATGGCGTTCATATCATGCATTATTAATAATCACCGAACAAAGATTGTGGCTTTAAAGTTGAGGGATTAAAAGTTGTGACGCCCCCTGGTCATGTCTAACCTTTCCACATTTCTCCTCTTGGCTTCATTTCAAATCCAACCTTCCCTGCTTGAGGGGAAAAACAAGGTTTTGGAGACTTGAGAGATTTGGACTGTGGCTCAGGCTCATGCGCAGCATAACGATGAGTGAATGAGTGGGTGGCTGGATTAAGCTCAGACTGTTTTATCATTTCCTCTCTTGCAGTCGTCGGGGATTATATTGGTCATGATTTGGCTGTGGTTGGGATTAATGAGGATTTAATATAGCAAATGTCTGAATACGGTAGCCAGACAGTGACCCTACAGACAGCATCCAATTCGTAACAGGATTAGAGTGAACGCACCTTGGTTTGGAGGAGAGAACAGGGTCATAAATATTTCAGAATTGGTATGTGAACTGAATAGCCTGAAGTGTTTGAGACCACCACGGATTTCTGACATGGTGCTGCAGGCCCTGTATTACTTTGAAGGTTTACTTCTTAGGTTTGTTGGCAGCTCAGCCCTGCATACGGTTTCACCTAAAAATCCTCTCTCAGTAGTATAAATGACAAACATTCAACACACAGCCTTTTGAGCTTTTATGCAGTGGCAGAATCTGCCCTCTTTATCTCATGTTTACAGCTTCCATAAATGCATTATAACCCTCCACTCTTGTCACTTTAGGACACCTTGCTGTCAGCGTTCCTAAGAGTCATGTGACATCTTTTCCTCTGCTATGCTACCTTCTCCTGGGCTGTTTCTATTTCTGGCAGGGATGCAGAGCGCTCGCATCTAAGCCTGAAGTATCCCAGGTTGCTAGGATATTGTGCTAGTGAGGGGGGCTTACATGCTGCTTTGCATATTGTCCAAATCCACCCACTCATCCTCTACCGAAAAAAACACAAACCCTTTTATCAGTTCTCTTTGAGCATGATAAAACACTGATCATAGGACATGGAAAGGGCATTTGAATGCTAATGCAATTAGCTTCTAGATTAAGTTTTTTTTTTCCAGTAAGGTGATTTCTTTCCTTGCCGACTGTGCTTGCATTTAGATAAACCAGCATTTTAGGGGTTTTTGCCTCTAGTCTACATGCCAGTAATCCTGTGTCAGACAGTAATTCCAGGCTTCAGAGAGCATCTGCCCTGACAGCACTCTCTCAGCCAGACAAATTATCGTCTGCAGGGAGCGATTTTACTCTTAAGCGTCAAATTGGTTTGTTTTCTGCTGTTGCTTCAAAATGTCTGGAAAACGTTGGTTCTAAATGGATAAACTTGGCCTTTAACCAACATAATTGTCTCTCTCTAACCTACAGAAGAGCGAGCCTGGGCCGCTACCACTCCTGTGGAGACAATCATGGCATCAGACCCCCGAACCCAGAGCAGTATCTCACCCCCCTACAGCAGAAGGAAGTGGCCATCAGACACATGAAGACCAAACTGATGGAGTCTGAGAACACCGTCCGTGACAGGTTAGTTCAGATTTAGCAGCACAGACGCTCCTGATTGTATCTGTAACTTTTTATGGTTTCAAAGAAAGATGATAGTGGTCATATCAGGGGGGGAAATGAAACCATGGTGGTGGCATAATCCATAGTACTGCAACTCAACTGTTAAAATCCTCTGAAGTGTGAAGCCACTGGGAAATTACTAATATATAAGATACAAATAAACAGCATGATGCTCATAAAATTATATCTTGCAAGAAATATGCACTGTAGCCTTGATAAGGCAACTTATTTAAAGGTGCTATATGCAAGATTGGGAGCATTTCTATTGCCTCCACACGGCTCGCAACATGGCGACGGCTGAGCCGGCAGCTCGCAGCTTACGGTGCTAACAGTGAAAACGGCAACAATGTTGACAGAGCTAACAGTGTTAACCTGGGTGGCGGGACCGGAGGGTGGGTGCTACGCTTCTACAACATAGGGAACAGATCCTCTTCTCACAGACCGCTGTGTTGCACCGCCATGTTTCTACAGTAGCCCAGCACAGACAAACCAAACTCTGGCTCTAGCGAGAGCCTTTCACATTTTTACATTACCTGAAGGCCACCGTAGTTCTCTGACACGCTTGTGAAACTGTGGTAATGGTGAGCCGCAGAGTACAAAACCGTGGGACCGCCAGCGCCGTCTGACATCCGTTGGATATCCCTTCCCATCTAGCGGTGGGAAGGGAGGATAGAGTGGATAGTGGGTATTCAGTTGGTTGCAATCTGCAACCACACCATTATATGCCAGCAAATCCTACACACTGTCCCTTTAGGTAACTCTGGACATTTTTTTCCCTCTTTTATTAGAGAGATAGAGGTTGAGGAGCTTAAGGCCCAGCTCGGCAGAATGAGGGAAGACTGGATTGAAGAGGAGTGTCACCGGGTGGAGGCTCAGCTGTCCCTCAAAGAGGCTCGCAAAGAAATCAAGCAGCTGCGTCAGGTGGTGGAAACGATGAAGAGCAGCCTGATGGAGAAGGATAAGGGAATACAGAAGTATTTCATCGACATCAACATCCAAAACAGGAAGTTGGAGTCCCTGCTGCAAAGCATGGAGCTTGCCCAGAGCGGCACCAACCTCCAAGACGAAAACACCCTGGACTTCATGTGTGACAGCCCCAATAACGGTGAGAAGAAGATGGTGGGGGAGGAAGAGGGTGGGATGGAGCTGGGAACCCAAGGGGCTGAGACGATGGCGGACAGCGGGCTGCTGGTAAACGATGAGATGGCCAACAGAGCGGACATTTTGGAGCAGGTCTTCATGTCCACTGCGGTGGATTTTAGTCAGGACTGTAGTGGCAAGCTGACAGAGCCCGGGCCTGGGGTGTCTGCGCTGACAGACGAGGAACAGTTGATTGATGAATCTACTGCACCCCCACCAGCTCTACCAAACACAGTTTCCACCACCATCACCATCTCCACCCAGCAGAACACAGAAGATAAAGGAATCCAGACCGACATAATGCCCTTGTCTCCAGACCTGCAGACTCTGCTCCTCCAGCTGCTCAAGTTCCATGGAGCAACGGCGGGGGACACGGCACTGTCAGCCTCCAGCAGTCTTCTGGGTCTCCCAAACCTGCCCACATCCACTTCTACCACCGCCAATCTCCCTGACCCAACACCTCCCCCACCCAGCATGCCCAGCCCCGCTGCCCCAGAGAGCCCCGACAACTCCACCGATTCCGGCATGTGCTGCTCGGAACCCGCAGAGAGCCGACGGTTCATGGAGGAGCTGGATTTTAGTGTCGGCGAGGACGAACCTCGTCGGTCACCGGGACTGGATGTGGTCGGCAAGCGCTACTGGAGCAACAGCTTCCTGGTGGATCTGGTCGCAGTGGCAGCCCCTGTGCTGCCCACGGTGGCCTGGCTATACTCCCGACACGGTGTGGACGGAAGCGCTCCGGTGTACAACATTGCTGCTCTCATCAGGGGCTGTTGCATCATGGGATTGCACTCTCTTCGCCACGTCACTCACAGGCCGGATGCGTAAAGGCTTCCACCTGCATGCACACGCCTAACCTTGAACTAAAAGCACTTAAGCATTTTCAAAAAGTATTTGTGAGATTTGTTGCGTATTTGTTGAACACTCGATATCAATGCAGTTATTTTGGTTCCAACACTGTTACTTTGCACTGTACAGTTACCATGAGGTTGAAACTAAATGGTGACCTGAGAGGGATTATTTATAAAGGGGGTTATTTATGTATTAATTTATCATTTACATGTATAAACTGATCATCTGGGTAGATGGTTATGTGTTATCATCGTCCTGTGGTGTCCCTAGTTGTCCTTGTGTTTAAAAAAAAAAAAAAGTTCTTTATGTTAGGATGAGATTTTTAGGAGGTGAAAGATTGAATGTTAAGTTTCTGTTTGATGGGTTTGAAAATTCAACTGTTTTGAGTTATTGTTCAAGAAGAAACCTTCAGCCAAAGCTTTAATGTGAGTTCACTGTTATTGTTTTGTGAAAAAGTATATATATTTTTTTCCTCCCTGGGAGTAGAGCTTTATTCGGTACAGCCTGTGTATTGTTCATAGAAATAAGTTGATGCTTCAAAGCAATTGACACTTGTTATGTGCCTGAGCTATGTGCAATACCGGTGGTTTACATCAAATGTCCTTGTATCTTTATTATTAAAGCATGATAAAATTCTAGCCATGTGTTGTGAGGCTTTTTTTGGTGCGAAAAGTTTGTAACGGAGGAGGAAAAATGACTAAACGGGGATTAATTGTTAAAAGTTTGTCTTATGTAAGACTTAAGTGCTAGCAAAGACTTGGAGAGCCCAAGTTTCTTCATTTGCACAAGATGTTCATATAAATTAATAAAGAGGGAAAATATCGAGTCTGAAGCCAAGTGCAACCAAGCAGTGTTCTCATGACAGCTCGGCTTACGTAAAAGCTTTCCCGGCTTGTATTTTCAGACGTCCCTTGGGTGGTGGAGCTGACAATGTGAAGTGCATTAGATCCACTTAACTGGGATCTCTACGAAGCTGTAAAATGTCATCCGCGCCCTTATACTGGTGAAAACTGGGTCACTGCCAGAGCAAATGTTTGCCCGCCAAAAACTACCAATGCTTTTAGTCATTACATAACATCATCTGAAAGAAAAAGCTGATTAAATTTAAATGAACTAACACTTGGCGTCTCTGCCATATGGTGATGTATCTTTTAAACTGCATAAGCATGACCTCTCAGTTCATAAGGCATCAGACTAGTGAGTCATCAGATGCTGTAATCCTCACACTAAGGGGTCTATGGATGCTGGATTAAAATGAGTGGGGAGTAATGGTTGTAAATTAAACCAGCTGAGAACACACACAGTCTTGTATAATCAGTATATATGATTCTCGAGCCTTTCAGGACAATTATTCACCCATTTAGCTTGTTCCCTTTCTGAAGACCCATGACGTGCATTTTCCCTTTTAGAAAGTGGGTCAGTCTCCGAGAGGTTCTGGCAGGCAGGCTGTCCCCTGACAGATGGGAGTGACATCATTGTGATGGGGATAAAATGAATGACAACAGCGGTCTTTAAATCCAGGTTAAAGGCCACCTTAGTGTCAGACATTAGAACGGTATTATAGTGCTATTAACACGACTAGAGTCTATGCTTGCAGCTCTGTGAGGCCGTACAGCAGTGAGCTAAATGCTAACATCAGCATGCTAACAAGCTGATGTTTCGCAGGTATAACCTTTATGTGTAACAAATTATATGACATGCCATCCAAATAGTTTTGTGAGATATTGCAGCCTCGACCAAAGTGGTGAATCAAATCATTTTATTAAAAACCTGTGTAGGACTGATAACAGCAGGTATACAATCTGCCAAACCTTCCGGATTGATTGAGCATGTGTTCCTCATTTGTGCTCAATCATGACAACTATTATAACATGAAGTCTTACACATGAATGAGAAAAAAAAATGGGTGAGAAGGGGTTCTCTGCGATTCATTTTTGGAAAACTAAAATGTGCAAAAAATGACAAAAGAGAACAACATGCAGCTTTTCTCAATGAAAAAAAAGCGCATTTCCAAAGAAAACACAAATCCACACAGATAGTTTGCTGAATTCCCTTCGAATAGACACCTGCTTTCAATCAGACTCCTAAACCTGATCATGCACTAATCGGCCATTTTATCATATTACGTTACGTCTTAACAGAATCAGCGCCTCTGCGTGTCAGTAAATCATTGCTAGATAACATCAACCCATCAATTAGCTTGCAAAGCTTTTCCAATTGTAACATTCAGTATAGAAATTTGCCTCCCTCACCTCTATTTAAGTCATTTTATCAGTCATCATAGACCAGAGACATTTTGTATCACGTCTGCACATTTCAATTCATAAAAGGGGCCTTTCTTCACCTTCCAGTGTTTCCATGACAACAGCTTGTCTATTAGCACTGGTACCAACTTTTCCAACACTGAGTGGTAATTTCATTATTATGATGCATAACAGGATGCTCGGTCAAAACCATTAACTTTATTTTTTTTCATCTTCTTATCGGCCAAGGTAACCGGTCTGACATTACACTGTGATGGTGATCCATGTTTTAGAAAGACAGCGTCTGTGCAGTGAGTGCATCAACTATTTAAGAGCAAAGTAACATTCCCAACCCCTGAAAAAAAAAAAAAAAAAAATCAATGCAGCAATCTCTGTTTTTTCCCTTCAATATCAAAAGCTGACAAAGGAGGAGAATGAATAGCAGATCAGTAGCCATGAGATTACCATAGGAACCCACAGCTAACATTTATAGTTGGGCTAGATTCTAGTCTATGGTCGATCCTTACTCAATCTTCAGCCTTCATTGTAATACAGATTTCCAGTGTACGAAGGGCTGCACAGCACAGGGAGATGATGTGAAATATCAAGCAACATTCATTAGAAAAAAAAAAAATGTTTTCAGACAATGAAAGACACAAATATAAAAACACAATAATCAAGCAAACGAAGGGATGTCACTGGTATACAGTGATGCTTTAAATCAATTACACTCCTTTGTCCTTTGAGGTTATAAATAAGACAAAGAAAGGGAACTGTACTCCCTATTTGAGTTTCAAAAGGTAGTACAGGTACCTGTTTATTTACAAATGTTCTTGGGAAAAAAACTAAACATTTTTCTACACTACCGATCTGAATCTAAACGGTACCCTCTAATGCTGCATCCAACCTTTAACCTAAGATGAACTGGATCGTATAAATACAGCTTTCCCTTGAAGACCAGAATGACCTTGCCACATGAACAGAGAGTACACCGAGAGGTGCGTTATCTTCCCTCGAGAATGATGCATTTTACACTGCCGCAGCTGGAAAACAGACTAAAATGGCTGCTGGTGGAAAACAGGGTGGAGATGACAGTTTGCTAAC
This sequence comes from Adelosebastes latens, assembly GCA_916700685.1. Lineage (NCBI taxonomy): Eukaryota > Metazoa > Chordata > Actinopteri > Perciformes > Sebastidae > Adelosebastes > Adelosebastes latens. Next base: position 119,984 of record CAKAKR010034104.1, read on the forward strand.
AGATAAGTAGTGTCGGGTGGTAATCCTGGTCGGTTTGATGATTTTAAAGACAGAGTGACGATTGATTCAGTGTCTTTGCCCCCTCCCATCCCTTTGGCTCAAAATTGAGCATTTCTAAAAATGTTACGAGAGCTTGACGGCAATCTTCTGCTCCTTCTTCATCATCCTCTGAGCATCTTTCTCCAGCTTCTTCCTTTGCTGCTCCATGGTCCGCTTTTCTCTCTCAGCCATCTTCTGTTGTCTGTTAAATAAAAGGAAAGACAAACATACGATTGCAAGTGATGTCATTACAGCGCACATCAACAGAAGCGAGGTCAGCTGGGAGTGGGGGAAAACAAGATCTTGTTCCTTGCTCTCATGTGTTGTAATAATGGCTTACACTGTCACCTGCTGGCCGTTGTGTGAACCTACATCCCTCCAATAGAAAAATGAAAGTGAACTTACAGTATCATTTTCATCATTAGTAAGGTGGCCAGGAAACCTATTTTAAGTGTTCTTTATATCTTCCTTTCAACAAAAATCCACAATGACAAGAGCAGACCAAGTCCTGTGTGTTACAATTATGGTACACTGGTACTTCTAATAGTGTATGTTTGCAGACGGCCTTATGTGAGGGTCCTCTACAGTTACAAGGAATCCTAAAGCTTAATAGATTTAATTTCCCCCTTCTTCTTACATACAAAACACACATCTCGTGCACTTGTTCCTGTAACTGGCTGGTAAATTATTAATGTTGAATAATTAACTTGATCAACTGAAAAAAATCCTGACTAACTGGTAATACTACACGTCTATGTACTGTGTATAGGCACAGAAGCATTCTTGAACTATTACCTGAGCACCACCTCTGTCTCCCAGGCAGCATCAGACTCGTCCTCCCAGGCATTTGCATCCTCCTGCCAGTTGTCCATTTCTCCCAGTTCGGCCTGTACAAAAGGAAAGTTTACAGTTATATCTAATTACAGCATTTCTGTTTCAAGAGCTTTACTCTCTAAATTAGGCCAAAATTAAGTCACTCTTAACTAGACAATTTTTTTTTTTTTTTTTCTTCTCTAGCTTTACCAGAGTTGAACTGCATACTGTACAATTCATATTGTTGCATCGCTACTAGTTTCCAATTCAGTGTTAGATAATTACCTATCAACTGCGATGGCTGTGATGACTACACAATCTAATGTGCAAGCATAACAGGGAAACTGTCATATCTGTCACAAACTAGTTTCTCATAAAATTGAAAGGAAAATTATGAATTTTTTACATCTCTGGTCCATTAAATGTGTATATTGAATTAAAAAAAAAGTCCAATTTGTCATTTACTATGGCCTGACAAATATCCATTAATGACCAACAGGATGAATAAAAAGTGATATGCTCTTTGCTGAAGGCTCACTTTGTCATTTTGACTGATAATATGGGTTCTTACGTTCAAGTCTTGCCTCCTGCAGCTTTAACAAAGTTCTTTACAAGCCTAACAAGTTACACAATAATTTGTTAATTTTTTATATCTAAGCAGCTTTCCCACATATTAAAGAGGTACTGCAAACAAACGTGTTTTTTGGGCTGTAAACTAAATGATAGGACTGTAGTGTGATGAATCGTACCAATGTTGGTGTTAATATTTGACATTTCTTACCAAATTTATAAAAATCGGCATTTCATGGGTTGAAAATGGATTAACATGCCATCTGCTGTTTTAGTAGTAATCAGCTCTGAACCTTGCAAGGCCAATGCTGACAGAGAGTTGACTGGTTGGGGCTCATATATGTCATGAAATTAATATCAAAAACGATATAAAACCGGTCTGACGCTTCTGATGGTGTAAAACTGTAACTTACTGAGGGTGGACTGAAGGACATCATATCCTGAGAGGCAGCCAGTCTGCTGGAGAAACCTGCTGAGCCATCAGGCACAAGGTAGTTCAAAGGCTCCCTTTTCTTCAGCACTATCTGCAACATGGAAACCAGAGGGACAGCACTTTGTGACGTATCAAAATCCCACTACACATTTAGCAGTTTTTATATAAAAAGTTGACTGCATTCAAGCAAATTACAACGTATTATACAGTATATGTTTAACTACGAAGCTGCACTATGTCATGCTCTCATGCATTTACATTATATTTATATAATGAACAGACATTATAAGCATCTCAAGAAACCATTAACAGGAAAATCAAGCGAAGTTTGAGGACAGGAGCATTGAAATCAGTCAGCTGATATTCCCATTACACTGGAGATTTGTTGACAGACGTATTCATTGGTCGAACCTGATTTTCCAATAAAGGTTCAATAAACAGAAAATGCAAGTTAAGTCCATTATGGTCACGCACGCCCATATTATTATATAATCTATCATTGCAGGATCATGTTGGTTTACCATTTACTTATTGATTTTTTTCCAAATTCGCTGTTGTCTTATCGAGAGGTACATGGGGTTCATTTTTGTGAGTCCACTATAAAGATAAATTAAAGGCGTGCTTTGTCTAGTTTTGCACAAATATTAAAAGTCAGAGAACATAGTTAGCCAAAGTTTATCAAAGAAGCCTTCCAACAACTAAAATAAAAACCCTTATTTACACATCGTTGTATGTGAGTATTTACTGTAACATGTTTAGAAATAGCAAATTCGACACTGCAGCTTAACAAACTTATGTACTGCAGCTTTTCTTGACACAACAGCTGGGATCAGTGGCTGCACACAGTATCTCAGAGGTTCTAGTCCTCGTGGTGAACTTCACAGCTTTGAACACTTTCTTAATTCTACAGAAAGTCTGAATCTAGAATATAGTGGACACAAGCTTGGTAGCTAATAAGATACAACGCGTACAACTCCACTAACTACATAAACACTAATAACACTATTATGAAATAAAACAACCTTTAGGAAGAAAGAGCATATGCACTATTTCAGTAAATGCCGCAATTTTAATGAGTGTGGCCATTGTTTGTGCCGTCATCTACTAACTTAATTGATCACAAGATGACGTGTCACGCACTGGGTGGCTTACCACCTTGACTAAATCATTTCCTGGGAGAAACCCTGCATTGCTAGAAAGCTTACCCCTACTTCCAGTCTTTGTGATAAGCTGCAGCAAACACATCAAGGAGAAGTATTGAATGTGCAGAGATAAAACTGATATTATTTAAAAAAGACAGCAAACAAACACATTTCCCCAAATGTCTGACTGAGTATTCCTTTATTTAAATATCTAATCTATTTTAAGCTGCAACACGATGCCAGACAGACATGTAACGAATGTCAACAACTTGGAATAAAATGTGTTCAGGATATTCACTATATCATTAGTTTTGCGTCTGCTGGGTAATACTGGATCAGCTGCACTGTCTGTGGACATACCTTCTGTGTTTTCCTGATGGTGGGGGTCATGTCTTTGAAGTAGTCGGGCTCCTCGTCCATCTCGTTGGGTTGAGGGGAAACGTTTCCGTTGCCACCTTCAATCTTAATGCTTGTAGGAGCCTCTTCATCCCAAGAGCTCCATTCTTCAATCTCTGGCTGCGCAGAATAGATAATAAAAATCTATTTGAAGTCAAATGTATAGGTGGAATTCAAGAGCAGGAGTTTGTATAGTTTACAGTATAAATAATATAAACAAGTTTAGAATTTTTGCCCAATGATTATATCTGTCATTTGCCTTTTAAATATTGAACGCTAGGCTCTGAACTTCTCAGGGCAGGCGCTGTTGATTGACAACATACTGACCTGTTTTGGTACCGATGATGAAAAATCCACAGTTGTCGGGAGAGTTATTTGATCACCACTGAGCTTGCGGCCCCTTCCAGTCCTGCAGTTAATAACACAATAAAAAAGGTCAAAAGGAACTAATTTAATGCTGGAAACAGCAACAACTGACAGAACATTGTTATCAAACACTACGGTCAGATCTCTTCAGAGAGATCTCTGTAGAGAGATCGATCGACTGACAGGGATTAAAACTGCCCATTTAATTTCCTTCCAACCTTACAGATGCACTCGCCTTACAACATGAATTGAGACCCTTCCTGAATCACTACATTACAGTACTAAATATACTAATAATGAACAAGTACTACATATAAAAAATCATTTAAATGAACAGCTATTTAGTTGTGGCTCAGATGTGTGCAACATTTATCAGTATATCCTGTAAATTTCTCAGGATATACAGGTATTAGGTTAGGTTTTTTTTTATGTATTTATGTTTGCCACTGAGCAGAGTAGTGCATTAACAAGATCTTCATAAAAGACAATAGCATGTATCAGGGGTACATGCAATTACACTTTTAAGTGTTCAGTTGTGCTCACCTGCATATCAACCGTTTAAAGAAAGAAAGTAAGGTGGCTAGACATGTGCATATCTTGAAAAGTCGGAACTGAGTGATGGCCATGATGAAATTGAGCTGTTGGGAAAAAGAAAAGAGGAAATATTAGCATTTGGATTTACATTACCATGACTTGTTTTGCTCCAAAGCACCAGGATGTACAGTACAGAAATTCTCCAGTACACCAATAAATATGCAGGGTAGCATGAAATACTGTAGTTGGCCAGGAATCAGTCCTTAAAAAGAAATGTGTTGGCGTACATGAACATTACGTCCCAATAAGCAGTCCTATTATTCATAATGTGGAGAGCCTGAGTCTGACACTAGCCTCTTATCTAAATGCTAGCCTGTTTGTGGGTACACGTATACACTTCTGCTAGTAGATTGTATGCACATTTAACAATAGATGCAATGAACATACTTAAACATTAATAAATGCATTTATACAGACAGATTTGTACTTTAGTTTAAATACACAGTTTACCATACTACAACAAGGAGCTAAGGTTAACGTTAGATATACAAGTCCTGACAATATGTATGCTAAATGAACGTGCAATAATATACAATAAAATCATCATATCAAAAGGATCATACAAATGCTCACCTTGCAAGATGTCAGTAGACCGTCTGCAGAGCAGCTGCTGTCTTCTCGTGTGGCAGAAGAGACCAGTTCATGTATGTTTCTGACCGCTGCTAGCTAGCTGAGCCCACAGCAAAACATCATATCTCTCTATCCTTTAATTGACTTCGTTTGACGACACATTGGCGTTGACAAATTATATCGCTGTCATGTTAAAAGCGTGCATGTAACAGCTGTTCAAACCAGTGTGGTTTCATGACAAAGCTCCTAAATTGGTGTCGTCTCTCATCTCTGTCCCATGGCTGCCATCTTTGAGCTGGGAGGAGCAGCAACCCGGAACAGGGAAGTGCAGCGTGGTGCTGCTGCGTTCAGGTACCGTCGGATATTGGAGTATGGTGTGTGCATATGTGGATAGCATTCTTTCAACTCAGTGTATCCACTTCATTTCTATGGACGTCATGCAATTTATTTATTCAACTGTATTTCTTAGCTTTTTTATTTCCTCACAACATACTACGAGAACATCCCACATTTAGGGTTTTCTTCAATAGCAATTAGTTATACAACACTCGTTATTCCTGGTTTAATTGTGAACTTTTGAATTTGTGTCTGAATATTTCATACATATTCCTATATGTTCATAGATACAATTAATGCAAGGACTGTGTACATTTTTATTCTTACCTCGAATTTTCTCCCAGCATTATTCTTTTTTTTTTCAGCAGACTATTTTTCTAATGTAGACCTATTACCTTGACATCACAGGTCTGTAAAATGATGGAACAGATGGTTAATCAGTACTTCTTGGAGAAAAGAGGTATGTGCAACACCATACCAAAGGATTTAGGAAAGGAAGGGGCACTGTGGATTCAGTGTTGTGTCTGGAAGATGATATATGAAAAGTTCAAGTCAAATCATAACATGGCAAACTGCAGCCCAACAGGCAACAACAGCTGTCAGTGTGTCAGTGTGCTGACTTGACTATGACTTGCCCCAAACTGCATGTGATTATCATAAAGTGGGCATGTCTGTAAAGGGGAAGACTCGTGGGTACCCATAGAACCCATTTTCATTCACATATCTGGAGGTCAGAGGTCAAGGGATCATGGCAGCTTTTCCTCACCAAAATTTAGCGTATGTTCGTAATGTTATTTAGCCTCCTTTCATATTAATCTAATATCTTAACTCTAGCTTTAAAGCCCGCTACTACCTCCGAAAGATCGGTTGCATTAATGAATTAAAGAAATTAATAGTGTTAAAACGATTTTGCGTTAGCGCGTTATCGCATTAATGCTGACAGGCCTAATATCTATATATTTTTATTAAATATTTTAATATGGAAATCACTTTGTACTTAAGCTTGAAAAGTGTTATACAATAATAATAATGATACTAATACTACTACTACTAATAACAATAATAATAATAATAATAAACAATAATGCAACTATAGATATATAGGATGCATTGTGATTAATTAATTGTAAACTATTTATTACACATTTAGATGAAAAGTTGTCTTCGTGACTGAGGTCAAGTGCTGGCTTGTAAACACAACCAACGCTGACGTCACCACAAACTGTCCAATCAACAAACGACTGAGACGGAAGTGGCAGATTTGAAAACTGGCAGTTGAAGGCTTGAAGGCGAGCCTCTTTCCTGCTCCATCAGCTAACTAACTCAGTAAAACGGGATTAATATCAGCATAAACACGGTGAGAGGCTTTTGAATAGTTATATATATTTTTTTTTTTACTGTAAATGAAGATGCCTTTATACGTGTTCTTTATACTTCTTGAGTTTGCGGAACCAAGTCGATAACCTGCTTATCGTTAACAACAGCGCTAACATGTTAGCTTTAGCTTGCTAACGTTAGCTAACTGAGCTAACTGAGCTAGCTCAGATTGTAAACACGAGAGAGTAAATTGTTTTGTAAAGGAAACACGGTGTCTAATAATGTGTCTTGAATATATCAGTGTAACTCTTTCTTGCTTCGCAGCAGTTATACATAGCAGGTATTTTCAATAAAGTGAGTTAATAGGTGAATAAATAAACGATCCACGAAGCAGCAGGTCATTGTGTTCACGTACTATTACATTGTTGGTGTGTCTTAACGTTACTCTGTTCACTACATCCTAGCTGCTATGTTATGTCACTTCTAACGGGGCCAGTTTGGCCAGAGTGTCTTGTGAGGATTAATAAAAGGTCTGAATTCATGTGTATCACTAATGCACATTGTCATACCAAGTGAGGAATCATTAAATCATCATTCTTTTAAACCATTTTTTTGCGTCCTTGGTGTTTGTCCGTCTTCATTCAAGAGAGCACGCTTAACCATATCTGTGCTGATGTTATGTATCTGCTCCTCAATTTCAGATGGAAGAAGAGGAGCATACAGACAGGAAGCAGCAGCTTGCCATGCTTTATCAAAAGATCAACAAATTTATGAAGTGTCTCAATGAAGGTAATGGCCCAGAAGTCTTGTCACTGTAAGATCCATACACATCAGTATCCACATGTACATACTTAACACCTTGCACTTGTTACAGATGACACAGGCAATCTTAATCGGGTTATTGGCTCAAACTCACCTGAGTCGTGCCTCTCATATTTGACGGACCTGGAGAAGAAAGGGGACCCTCACCTGGATCGTAACCACCTCACCAGACTTATTGACTTTTATACCAGAGTATTCTCCAATATGCCACTGGGAAAACACTGTCAGAATGAGAGCTATGCCAGGTTGTTGGTCAGATTTGCAGAGCTAAAAGCGTGAGTAACCAAAGTTATTACTTGTATATCAAATACCTTTTGTCCTCTTTCTACTTCTTCTGTGTTCATCAGTGGATTGAGTAGGCCGGATGAATTAAATAATTGTAAAATGCTTTGTCTGTTTTCCCTGTTTTTTTTTCTTCTTTTATTAGAATTCAAGATGTCAATGAGGCAGAAGCCAACTTCAACGTGGCAAGATCTCACAGCCCGGACTTTGCATTTGTTCACATTGCACATGCAGAGTTTGAACATTCTCAATGTAGGTTGGTTTGTTTGTTGTTCTTGTACATATAAGCACATTCTCATGACATGTTATCTGGGGTATTTCAGTGTCTGCTTCATCATCTTACCAGGCAACACAAAGAGAGGCATTTACATATTGCAGAATGCTATTGAACTGGGTGCCAAACCAAAGGAGCTGCTGGAGGCTGCCTTGCAAAGAATGCAGACAGGGAAAACCCAACTCTTCTGTTCAGAGGATAAGGAAAATGTACCACGTGAGTATTTATTTATGTTTTATTCCATTCTATTATATGGTTCGACTATTTGACTGGTGTACAGCAATTCACAAAATGGTTACAATGCTATATTATCATATGATGTATAACTTTTCATTGTCTAATCTTCACATTTTGCTGTGTTTTCTTTCTGCCAGTATTGTCGAACAGTAATGTGCACAGTTCGGTCAAAAAAGGCTCTGCATCACAAAAAGTATGCAGAACATCGGACGGCACAGGCGACTTGCAGCTCTCCAGTATTTTTGGTTCAGGGTAAGAATAAAACAACTTCCAACATTTAATAAGGCTTCTGTTTGATATAGAGAATATTGACATCTTATGTTGAACTGTGGCCTGCAGGACAGAGGCTCTCGGTGGATCATCAGATGACCAGCTATCAAGCTGGAGATCTCATAGCAAGAGAGCAGTTGGCATGGTGAGAGTTACGTTTTATCCTTCCTTTTTTCTTTCAAAGAGTGTATGAAATGAATTACCAAATAGTCCATGAAGTTTTGACGTTGAGTTCTGACCTTTTGTATTTCAGCCAGGGAGAGTTCCCGTAGTACCTTTCTCTATCCCAGAAAAGGATGTTGATGATGAGGATGACTACAATAATGGGAAGCCCTCAAAGAGAAATGATTCATCACTCCACACCAGTTTCTCCAGGTAATTATTTATTCCAAAATATATTTACAAATGTGTTTCATTTGATTATGTCTTGAGGAATACTGTGTGAAAAAATGTTTTGTTTTTTTGCCAAATTAAATATAATATTCTACATAGTATTGAAAATAGCTTCTTATGCTAATGATAGATTGAAATTACTTACTTGCTTTATTTTGTTTGTGTTAAATCAAACAACATTTTATTTAACATGCCAGTGTAATGTAAGAAATATAATTTTGTGATTTGTTACATCCTAGTTCAATTTGCATGCATATTCTTGAATATTTCAATCAGATGTGTAATAATTAATTTCAAATGTTGTATTTTGATGATACTTAATTTGTTTAATTTTGTCTTAGGCAAACATCCGGTTCAAATGTGAATCCACTGTTTGGGCTGTCATCCTCAAAGAAAAATCCTGCCGATAGAGATAGTTTATACTCTCAAGTAAGTGTAAAACGAGCTAAAGTAGTTTGGGTCTAGCAATGTCAGAATCAACACTCTGTGGTTTTCATTATCAGTGCTCTGCGAAGCAAAGATGTTCAGCTTGAGTTAGAGAAAGAAGTGTATTATCTTTATCTTATATTGCTATGTTCTCAGCCACCAGCTGTCAGCCCAGAGCATTGCCCTTGGGAGGACCAGGCAGCTGTGGACTCCACCACCACACTCCTTCACACTCATGACACGAGGGACGCCTCCAGAATGGAAGGTACTATACTACTTCCTGACTAGTCAATAAAACGTTTAGAGCTGTGTGAACAATGCGCATTTAATGTTTTGACTGTTTTGGTGACATTTAGTTTTCCCCTGGCAGATGTAACGTACAGCTTCGACCAGGTCGTCAAAACAAATTCCCCCGAGTCGTGTTTGACATACCTGATGGACCTGGAGAAAAGAGGCAACCCTCACACAGACATCAACCTCCTCAATAAGCTCAAGGACTGTTATTCTAAAATCTTCTCCAGGCTGCCAATAAGACAGTTCAGCAAAAACGCCAGCTATGCCAGAATACTGGTCAGATATGCAGAACTCAAGGGGTGAGTGTGGATGAAAATACTTTATCTTCATTACAATCTTGGAACTTTGTGGTGTGTGTGTATTTGGACGTTGCAGGAAAATGATTAAGATTGTGATCATTTTCACAGCATTATCTCTATCAATGTGTTATCATATTTTCTGAAAAAAATGCACAGTATCCCATTAAATCAAATGATTTTTCAGTGTATTACTGAAAGCTCAGCCTATAATCTTTATTATATATTGAAGTCGTCACACTGTCATTCAGTCATGACACTGTGAATTATGTCGATGGGAATTTTGTCACACTACAATTTTATGGAGAGAAGTCAAACGATATAAATGACTTATTGCCCAGGCCCAAGCGTGGTGTGTTGTTGGTGATCTAGAGACAGAATTAGTGGCCCTGTATGACATTTATTAGCTGTGACCAACAGCTTGTCGGTTGGACGGTCGGTCCACAAAAATGTCCCCATCCTTTGGCGGCCACGTTTTTGCCTTAGGAAGCTGAAATTTGGCATTGGGGGTCAAGTGTTTGTGAGGTTCTGTGTGTGTGAATGCATGTGCTTACAGGTCGCAGCTATTACAAATTTGCGCTAACATTGTCATCATGTCTCATGTATGAAAGCCTGTGTATCTGGATGTAGGCGTTGAAGTGTAACCACATTTCTTTCTTTTTTTATTTTGAAGGATCGAAGACTCAGATGAAGCCCAGGACCACTTCATAGTTGCAAGATCCAACTGTAAAGGCTTTGCCTTTGTCCACATAGCACATGCCCAGTTTGAGGTTTCTCAAGGTACAGTAGAATGGCTTTGTATTTTAATGTCAGAAATCTGATATATGGAATAGACCGACACAGGCCTAATGCACACAAATACACATTTCATGGAATACATACAGGTTTACTTTATGGCAACATTTATATTAAGATCTTTAAAATGACTACACAAGTGTTCACTCACTAAACATAGTGAAATTGCAAATGTTCTTCCTCCTTTCCTTTTTTAAGGTAATGTGATGAAAGCGACTTCAATTCTGCACAAAGCCCAGGCATTACATGCCAGGCCAGCAGAGCTCCTGGAGTTGGCCATACGTAACCTGAAAGCTGGGGAGAAACAGCTGGTGCCCACCAGGGAGGAGGAACAGCCCACAGGTAGAGATTCACTGAGGAGCACTGTTAACGTTAAAGCACTGAGTTGGACATGTTGCTTTGTAATTGAAATGTTTCTAATTTCTACAGTTTGTCTTGTAGATTTGCCAACAGGTATTCCAGAAAGTCTGTCTACTTATGGGAGAAACCAGGAACTTCAGCTTCCTGCTCGGGTCCTTGTGAAGCGGTCAGTGGAACAGCCTAAACCTGCCAACAAGGAGCCCATATCAGAGTGGAAGATGCCAACTTTCGTCAACCGGCATGTTTCTCCAGAGGTCTGATGACATTCTTTATCTTCTATTTTCTGTGCAATGCATTTTGAGCAAAATGTTTAATAAGAAGATATTTAAAAGTTAAATAAGCTTGAATTTGCATTTTGATAAGCTGTTGTGGAGTATATGTTAGCCTGTGAGTTTATTATGTTTTGTCTGCTCTTTCTTTCTGGCAGATTTTGGCACTAATAACTAGTTTCCCTTATTTGTCACTATGATGACGAATAAGGGAATTTCTACAGATATGACAATATGATAATTTTCTCTTAATTTTGCTGACTCTATTCCGCCTCTTCATTCTGATAATATTGATTTTTTTTTTTTTTTGTTTATGTCCATCATTTATCAGTTTTAGTCTCGAAACCTTACCCTAGTGCTGATCAAATCGTTCTTAATGATTTTCTTCTTAGGATAAACGCACAACACCCCCTGACCCCAGACCTGTTCCTCGTCTGTTTGAATCACTCCCCACTCCATCCGTCCATCTTCCGTCAAGACTGAACCCACAAACGGTCTGTCAGACACCAGACGGCTACAGGAACCCCTGTGCTAACAGGTATTATCTTGACTTGGGTGTCTGCTGGTCTGGAACATAATCAGTTAACACTTCATTTGCGTTAAATTACTTCTCTTGTTTCTTTATGTGCTGCTTTTCCCCATTATAAAATGTGCCCAGTCACACCTACTCCATCTTTGTCCCCCTCAGCTTTATTACTCCTGTTGTAAAGAGAGTTCCTGAAGTGTCTTCGTCTGCAGTGGCTGCACACAGAGCTGGACCCGTTCAGCAGCCATTCACACCAATAAACCAAGCTCCATGTTTCCAAACTCCACAGGTACAGCATGTTGCTTATCTTGCAGTATAGAATACAGAAAGGCCCTTTTTCTGTTTTGAAATTACCCACACAAGGAATCATTTAAACTGTAATGACATGATATACTTTTGTTTGAATTTCATTTTAGGCTTCTTTTACTGCATTGTCCAATGAAACCATTACCATAAAGGGCAAGCAGTTCTTCATACTCAAGATGATTGGACGTGGTGGATCCAGCAAGGTCAAACATTAATAGAGAATTCATATTATGTTACAGCATTTATACACTTTTGCTTTTGTTGCTGTTTGCAACTATAATCACTGACCGTTGTTTTGTTTTTTTCAGGTCTACCAGGTCCTTGATCACAAGAAGCAGCTGTTTGCTGTGAAATACGTCGACCTTGAGGAGGCCGATGCTCAGACAATAGAAAGCTACAAAAATGAGATTGAACATCTGAACCACTTGCAGCAGTACAGCGATCAAATTATTAAACTCTATGACTAGTAAGTACATGGCCATGTCCAAAAAAACAATGTATCAATGCATTGCACAGGAATCACCTTGAAACAGGTTTTAAAGTCATATTTGTATACAAAAAAGAAATGTAATAGTTCATATCACCATGATGGTTGTGTATGTGTTTGCAGTGAAATAACCAACAGCTACATCTACATGCGGATGGAGTGTGGAAACTTGGATCTGAACACTTGGTTACGAAACCGCAAAACTGTGAATCCGCTGGAGAGGAAGTTCTACTGGAAGAACATGCTGGAGGCCGTCCATACCATCCACAAACATGGTACTTCTTTCTCTATAGCTCTCGCTACTGTTACCCCATCGATTCTCAGCATTGTTTACTCGATGGCACACTCAAATTATGATTCATTTTTAACCATTCCAAATATACTATATGTCCTCTGTGTCCTCTGTGCAGGAATTGTCCACAGTGACTTGAAGCCAGCTAATTTTGTCATCGTGAATGCTTCGCTGAAGTTGATTGACTTTGGCATCGCAAACAGAATCCAACCAGATGTAACGAGCATTATGAAGGATTCACAGGTAAGATTTCTGTCATGCACTGAATAAACACATACGGTCTCTTACATGCAGTGTTAACATGCAGTGTTAACATGCAGCCCTGGTGTTTGGATTGTGAGTTCTTTGCTGAAAAAACAAATTAAATCCGGGTATAAATGCACTTGATATGCATTGATAACCCGATCATCTACACTAGCTGCAACTGCTCAATGTGAGTTGTTAATGCTGAATACTGTATGCACACAGTGTAGGAGTTGCATTCATGGAAACAAAACTTATGAGTTGACAAACCAGGAAATGCATGCAAAACAAGCATACTTCTCATGGATGTGCAACAACCAAAATAAATGAGTCTGTGGAAAACATATTTTACTATAAGCATAATTAATCTCTATCAGACCTACACTCCAGGTGGAAAGGGCTCTACCTATGTAATACATGGTTGTTTGTCAAACACAGGTTGGAACCTTGAACTATATGCCCCCTGAAGCCATCAAAGACACTTCATCCCAGGCAGGAAAAGCACGCTCAAAGGTACTCTTACTTAAATCAATTAAACATTCTAAGCAATCATTTCTGATTGCAGAGCTGTGGTGAAAACATTTTCTATTTTTTTTCCTGTTTTTCCCCAAAGATCAGTCCCAAAGGTGACGTGTGGTCCCTTGGATGTATCATGTACTGCATGACTTATGGGAAAACTCCATTCCACAGCATCACCAATCAGATCGCCAAGCTGCACGCCATCATCGATCCTTCACATCAGATTGAGTTTCCTGACATATCGGAGAAGGATTTGCTGGATGTGTTGAAGGTGAGAGACCACGACTAAACTATATTAGTGTGATGTGAACACAAAATGTCAATTACACAGTATTTCTTACAGTATTTAGAGTTCTAGAGGGCATTTGAAATGTGAGATGTATACTTGTGTATTGGTTGACCTCTCAAAACACTTTATTGGGCTTGCAATTTTGTGTCCGTGCACTTATGTATGTACAGTAGTTGTTTTGTTTTCCCTTTTTTAAGTACAAATATACAAGACACAAAATAATGATATGAGGACATTAATTATTTTGGGGAAGAGATGAGGGTTCATTATTTAGATTTTATTAAAGTAATTAATTATTAAAAATGTAAATGAATCACTCTATATTAATGATTTTAATTGATCACTTTTCCATCAGATGATGATCTAAAAAATCCCAATTACATCCTCTGTGTTTGAGCGTTGGAAAAAAAATAGTATGAGGGTGGGAAAATACTTTTTATGGAGACTTTATACAGTAAATGCACTTAAATAATTACCTGTAATAAATAAATAAACAGGATAGAAGCTGAAACAGCCTGTCAATGTTAACAGATTAACAAATGTACTTGCAACAATTTTAGTATTTCACATTTAAAGTTACTGTGAGGAAAATTTAACTGGTTATGTAACCATCTCAATTTAATACCGATGCCTCTATACGACCTACAAAAGCAAACAAGACCATCAGCAAGAAGATTGGCTATTTCTAGAGTAATTCTTAATGCTTGTGATCGGTGCCACCGGGTCGGATTCCGCGCTGAATCAAGCAGGTTCATTTGAAACTCCTTCAGCTCAGAATCAAGTGCGCCCTTCAGCACCTCGCTGCTCCGCTGGTCCCCGCTAGGAGCCAACGCAGACACCACGCTGCTGGAGGCCCAGGCCGTATTGCTGGGCCCGCTGGAGGGAAGGGAGGCACCAGAGAACCTAAACCAGGACTACGCGGGGCAGACTGTCAGACCCTGCTGCAGGAAAATGAACGGTTTTCTAAAGGGACTCTGGTGCTCGGACACACCGCCGCTTCTGTCCACAGGGACCGACCATGTAAACACAAAATGAAAGTTCCTCGTAGTAGCTTTAAATAAGAGTTAAACATACACTGAGGCCACATTCTGCTCTACAGACTGCTGTATGTTACGAGTTTAACTAAAATATTGATGCATATTTAGCTACAAGTTCATAGATTACAACTTAGAAGTGTTGTTGCAGTGATGTAAAATACAAATAAGCTGTTTTTATCTGGTTGTTTAAGAGGTGCTTGGTACGAAACCCCAGAGAGCGAATCTCTATTGCAGAGCTGCTGGAGCATCCTTACCTGCAGCTGAGGCCACAAGCATCACCTGGACCAGGTACACACACACACACACACACATTCTCTCTCATCAAAGTCTGTGTACTTGGAAGCCAACTTTGCTGATGTGATACTGACCTGTACTCAATTCACCTGTTTCAGAATGTCCCACTAACAGTGATCTGCAGAAGATACTAACAGACCTCGCAGCCCTCCAGTCCCCAAACAGCATCATCCGAGCTGCTAATGTAAGATTCACTTGGTAGAACGTCAGACTTTGACCCCATCCATGAGTTTCTTAAATACTAACGCTGCTTTCTGCCTTTTCACAGAATCTGGCCAGAATGTGCAGCAGCGGCAGGAAGTTGGACGTTGCAGAGTGTGCAAAGTCAACAACCTAATTATCCAAGAAAATGTGATATGGATATTTCTGTTTCTTTTTTTACTCCTCTTAACCACTTCAGTACAGTAACAGTACCTTCTGTAAGATGTAGAACTAACAAATCTATATTTGTATGTTTGTGGCTTTGACACAAAATCATTATATTGCTTCACATTTACTTTTGTCCTCCGATAATACATTTAAGCATACAACATAGTCAAATAAAAGCACTGTATCCTCAGGAGTTGTTGCTTTATTTGTCTCCGCTGATACAAAGGATGCGTAACTGACAAGGTGTGCAATTTGAATGTGTTACAGCATATTTCACCACAAAACTGCACAGTTAATGTTATAATTTCATAGTCAAGGTCATTCTGAACAGACTCCATTGAAACTGCCAGCAAACCTCTGAAGGAAAATGTTTTATGACTATTTTATTTTGCCTTTGGAGCTTATTTTCCTTTAATCTTCTCAAAAACTACAGAAAAATCCCATGAAATCCGACATGGTCAATCTTCTAGCATCAACATAGAGGTAAACACTGTTGGGATGATGTGCTTCTATTCCTTTGTGTACAAAAAAATCCCCCCAAAAAATACTCTGTATACCATTAAATAATTACACTAAATATCGTGTATTTGTCATGTTATTTTTGTTCACTTCCACGTGGCTAAGAGTAAGTACACCTCGGTGTATATTGAAAGTGTTATTTTGAAATGATTTACCGGAAGTGTGAGTATGCTGTAATATTTGCATTGACTATTTTGACTAATTTAACAGTTCCTCGCTGTCACAACTAGAGGGCAGCAAATACTCGTGATTTTAAATACACAGAGGTAGACGCAGGAACTGTAAATGCTTAAAAAATAGAAACATTATTCCGGTTAAACAACTGGTAAATAAAATAAAGCCTGTTGCTAACTTGACCTGTGTATTTAAAATCATGAGTTTTATTGTGTTCCAGTGCATTGATGCTAACTTGATAAATTTGATATTGCAGTTCTTCATGGTGTCCACTGGAGGGCAGCAAACACTTGATTTTAAATGCACAGGTCATGTCTTTGCTTTGTACAACCGGTGAGCATTTTGTTTTGCCTTTTACCTCAGATTTAACAGCAGTGACTTATATCCAAATTTAGCCACTCTAAACCCTTATTAATAAGATTTTAAACTGACATTAAAACCATTTTTAATCATTTAAAAAAATGAATTCATTTTTAAAAAAAATAAATAAATAAGAAAGCTGCGAAAAACAATTTATTTGTGCTCTTTGTTTAATGTTTGTATTTAATAATTTTTTTATTTTGAAATGGTATACCGGAAGTATGCTATAATATCTGCATTGACGGTATTTTGACTAATTTCTCAGTTCCTCGCTGTCACCACTAGATGGCAGCAAACACTCGTGATTTTAAATACACAGACCAACACCTCTTAGCATCAGCACAGAGGAACACTCAGGAACTGCTGATGCTTTAAAATATTTACATTATTCAGATTAAATAACTCGTAAATAAAAAGGCCTGTTATTAACTGAATCTTTTTGCTTAAAATCACGAGTTTTAATGTCCTCTAGTGGTCATAGGTAGGAACTGCATCATAGAATTTGTCAAGCTAGCATCATTGTAGACTTTTATAAGAATAATACAGTTATCAATACTGATTATATTTGTTAGAGTTATCAATAAGACATGTGTATGTTCATAATAGTATTAGGTCTCACTCTGCCACTATTCCCTGGTACCACAAAGAGTCGACGTTTCCTTTCCCTTCTTAAACTAGATAAAAGTTTTTTTTCTCACCATATTCTAAACAAAATGGATATCTGCTGTAACAGCTTTTAAAATTTCAACACAAAAACAAAAACATATTTTATTGTGGTCCGGTGCTGAAAAAGATAAAAACAGTATCATGTGTCAGGATTTAGAAAGACTGATGAAAGAAGCCCAATAATAATAATAATAATAATAATAATAATAATAATAATAATAATACCAAAATGTAACCCAGAAATGGGAGTTCGACTAAAAACACAGAATATATTCCAGTTGTCTCCATAGAGGAATGAGTCCTTATCTGACCCTATAATCATTATGATTACTTAATCCCCTTTTCTTTTTTTAATTTTGTTTTATTTATGTCATGCTTTTTAAAAAATGTATTTACTTATTTTTTAATTTTATTATCTGTAAATGTTTTATGTCTATTGTGTTATCTGCTCAGTTTTGAGGATAATAACTTTGTTATTGTAATGATTTTGCCTTACTGGTTGTAAATTCATCTTGTGAATTAAAAAAAAAAAAAAAAGCGATGCTAACTTCCTGGTTGGCCTACAAAAATACGTCACCCCTGTAGCACTCTACTGGGAGTGTGTTCCAATCCGCGTACATCTGTACTTACACTTACTATTTTGAGTGCATAAGTGCGTTCACACTGGGAAGTACGGCAAAATGCAGTGCACTCAAAGTACCCGGATGTTGTACTCAAAACGGTCAGATCGTTGACTGTGGAACACTTTCCACACTCAATTGTCGCCATCTTGGCTACGTAGCGGAAGGGGCGGGACCACGACCACTATTCTAACATGTGAAAATGGTGGCAGGAGATGCGGGAGCTTTTGCGGTGCTGAACAACGTACCTTATAAATGTAAGTTATAACGTTTCACGTCTACTCATTTGCTTTTTTTTGCACTAATTGTTGTCGAGCACAAGTCATCAGTATGTTTATTGGATTACTGTTAGGAGTTTGTACAGTTAACGAACCATGAACGATATCGTGAATGCTAACAATGCTAACAAGCTTGCCAACAGTGGTAACGTAGATGTTAACGTTAAACTACATCCAGTTATACATCGACACCTTGCAGCTGATTGATGTGTTGTTGTTTTCATGATCCTTTGTACGGTTATCGACCACCAGCCATAAGAATATTTGTTGGGTTTTTCACGCGTTGTCGGTCGGATTGTGAACGCTAATGCCAGCAAGCTAACGTTAGCTAACGTAACGTTACGCTAAACTACCAGTGACACGTGAATGGGCATCGATAAGTTACCTTATCAATGTAGATGTGGAGCTACAACGCTAAACTCTGCACTACATGTTTATTTTTCAGTAACTAAACCGTCGTCAGATAGAGACCATCAGGATGTTCATTGTGTTAGTGAAGCAGAGTCAATACCGTGAATGCAATAAAGAATAATGATAATCAGCAGCAGCACATAATTGTAGTCAGGCATCACATTTCAACATGTGTGTATTTTAATCTGAATTAAACACATATTTTGATCTTTTTAGGGACGGATGAGGACACGAGGTCCTTGATCACCTGGCGTGCTGCCAACGCCTCCCTGTTTACTGGGAGGCGAAATGCAGCCGTCAGTGGATACGAGTAAGTGCATGTGTGTTATACTCTGTTGTGTTGAATCCCATATTATAGTTTTTCTGACATTTAATCTTTGAGTGTTAGGCCTATACCCTTAGAGAAGTTTGAATTTATGACTGCTGTATTAAACTGCATTAGTTTTTCTGCTCAATGCTCCTTGTGGACGGGTAAGGAAGTGTGTCAAGTTATTGATACAAACAAAGATATCTGATGTTTTCTGCATTGTATTGTTTTACTATTGTATTTTAATCATGACCTACTTTGTTTTTGTTTTGCTATTGTATTTTAAACAGGACCTACATTGTGGAGAAAGACCTGGAGGGGAGGGGGACCCCTGTTTTTCTGAAAAAGAAATGGGAGAATTTAAAACAGAAGTACAAGGTTGGTTGGTTGGTTAGTTTGTCTATTTCAATATTCCACATGTCACTATCCTTGTGAGGAAATCAGCTTTATGGATGTGAATTGTAAATTATTGTTTAAACTGATGAAAAGGCAACTTCTAAATATATCAGTGACTCTTTGACATTACTTACTTACTTTTCACTTGTGCAAACATAACACCAGCAGAAGCATTCAACAGTGATGACTCTCCACTATTACTATTTCAATATAATCTGGAAATGTTCTCCTTTGTTTTTGGCTGTTTTTCCTCCACAGGACCTGAAGTGCCCCAGAACTGGGGTCAGTACAGAGGGGGGTGAGACCACTGCCACATCATGGAAGTGGTACACTTTGATGGATGAGGCAATTGGGGGCAGGCCGTCGGTGAAGCCGCCTGTCCTCATTGCCTCATCCTCCCAGGGTGCGGTGGTGGTCGCACCCCCCTCTGTACTGACCCCAGAAGGGGACACAGAACCAGACACAGACTCCACAACATTCACCCCAAAAAGGAAGCGGGTGGATGTTGTGGAGTTTGTTAAAGAGATGCAGGCGAGAGAGAATCAAGAATTCAGGAGGGCGCAGGCGGAGGACAGGGAGAGAGATGAGAGGCACGAGAAAGAGGCAGCAGAGAAAGAGGAGAGGCGACATCAGGAGGTCCTAGAGAGGGAAGAGAGGCGGTACAAGGAGGCAGTAGAGAGGGAGGAGAGACGGTGCCGTGACGCAGCAGAGAGGGAGCAGCGTCTCTTCGCTGAGATGAGAGAGAGGGATGAGAGGAGGGACAGGGAGGTTGCTTCAAGGGAGGAGCGTTTCCTGGCAATCCTTGAAAAATTATTAAATAAATAAGTAGTACAAAATAAAAAAAGAAATATAATTCAATCTGTTTGTTATTGTTGTTACTCTGATTACTTTATTACTGGTGTTACTCTGAGGTTTTAAGTCATTGGCAAAGAAATGTTCAGACAAGAATTTGTGTTCAAATTAGCCAAATTATTTAATCAATTAAATGTAATCATGGTCTGGTGCATAACACAGGGTTGCCATCCTGTTTCTCAACTCTGCTCCACAGATGGCGCCTGGAGGTGCTCGTTCTCCATGGTCTGGAAGGTCACCTGCTGCTCCGTCCACACCAACGTCTGGGTCCAACAGGTCTCCGTTGCTCAGGCAAATGTTGTGCAGGATTGTGCAGCAGGTGATGACCTCCGGAATGTAGAGGATGTCCACCTCCAGCGCCTTCAGGAAGATGGCCCTCCGCCTGGTCTTCAGAATGCCGAAT
>CAKAKR010034105.1:0-11276 GCA_916700685.1 Adelosebastes latens
CACTGTACAGAAGTGAAGCCAAAATATCCCAGATACAGGAGCTGCCATCTTGAGATTTTGACGTCATTTGGAGCCAGAGTCTGTGCAGTCGTGATCGGGTGGTGGAGCCGCGGTATCGAGGTCACCCACCCGAACCAATCACGAGCCGAGCGTGGCCGCAGCTTGTAAGCGAGAGATACTCACAGCTGCCAATCATGACGTTTCACCCACTTTTTATAGAATCAAATAACTAATTAAAACCAAACTGAAAAATTAACACTTAAACACACATCAGCGGGATGAGAACTACCTAAAATGACAAAAAAAAACATCTTTGGGAAAAATGTATTTGACGTGTGCTTTGACTTTTTAGTTTGGCCCATGTCCCATCCACAAACATGGAGGGGGTGGGATATATGACCTATACTGCAGCCGGCCACCAGGGGGCGACCAAGATGTTTTGGCTTCACTTTTGTGGAGCTGTCACGTTGTCCATCTTTAAATACTGTCTATGGTCTTGCTGAATGCAGCCTGTCGCTTCTCATTGAGGCTCTATAGTCTCTCTCTTTCTATGGGGCTAAGGACACATTATTTTAAAAATGGAGGTGCAAGATCACAAATACATTCATACATCCGTTACTGAAAAGCTATAGTTAATTTTGTAGCAGTTTGAGCGTGCTTCAACATGCATATAGATCACTCTGTCATCATCATAAAATTTCAATCCAAGTTATCTTACTTATAGATAATTAGTTCTCGGGCTGACCCGATTGCTTCGAAGCTTCGACCATTGCCGTGGTAGTCAACCTTCAAATCAGTATTCGAATGCTTTGTCTTTTTAAAATTTATATATTTATATATATAAGTATGTAGTAATTATGTATAAATCCCAAAATAGCCCATGAAATAAGGAATAATCCCACAACATTACTCATTATTCATATTTAACAATTATTATTAATTATTCTCAGGCGGATATCGCTGTTTGTTATATGTAGAGGTGTGTGTGTGTACAGTATTGCAGCAGCGGCACTGTCCCGGTCACTGAAACGGAGGAGATGGAGGTGTGCCGCGAAGCTTCGAATACCTTCAAATATTTCTCATCAAAGCTTCGAAACCCAAAAATGGTATTCTGGACAACCCTCATTAGTTCTCTTTCTGTCATTAGTCAAATTCATATACTTATTGATATGGTAAAATTGCACATTTTAATACAAAAAGTTATAAGAAAAATAAAGGCAGGCATAACATTTTGTTTGTGCTTTATTAAAATAAATATAGAATAATTTAGATCAAGAATTTTGAGGGAATTCTGCACATTTTATGCATATTTTTTACACTATTTATATTATTATATTGAAATATGTCAGATGGACTGAAATGCATTTATTTGGAAAATGACTTACTTATAATTTACTCTCAACATACATTTATGTACTAACTTTAATATTTGTTTGTGTTTATATTCTACTACAATTACAATCACTTTATCCTCGAACGCACAGCATGAATCTTGTTAAAAAGCCATGAATCCTGCCCCTCTTTTGGTATCGATAAACCTGTCCATGTACTTGTGGCTTTAAAAGAACAAAGGGAGAAGTGGCAGGGAGCAGCCTCCCTGAGCTGGCACACTGCACTTCCTGCTCCCGCATCTTGTTTGAGTTGAGTGGAGCTCATGCAGGGCAAGGCAGGTGTTTGACTGATCTTCGTAGCCTATTTCCCCGGGCCGTTTATCATTGTCACAGCCCAAATCAAACTCCCCCCCCCTCCTCAGCCTCTCAGCCTCCAGCAGCCAGCTTTCTTAAAGATTAACAGATCTGCCTTGGCTTTCAGATGCACTCAAACATGACTGTCCGTGTAACACCCCACTGCTCCCTCTTTCGCACCCTGCACATCTTTCACTTGGTTGAATGTGTGCACCTCATCACTTGTGTTGCTTTTCAGTTGCCTCATGCTGCTCCCCATCCTCTCGCCCTCAGCTTATTGGTCCTGTCCCCGTCCGTCAGCACAGATAAATCGCCCCAATCTTTCCCCTTTGCGCCCCCCTCCACGATACATTTGCAATTAATTTATTTTGCCTTGGTTTCCTTTCCCGGTGCCTCTCTTTCCCCTTGATCCATAGCGCAGCAGTCTGGAAATGATTTTGACGCTTTAGTTGTAGCGTGCAGCTGCCTATTGGGGACATTTTGCACTCCCTGACTTTTTATTACGAGGGAAATACCATAATAGGTTGCGAGGGAGAGATCGTTTAATAGAGAATTGCAGAAGGATTTTTTTTTTTTATAACTGTAAAGCTTTTAAGTATTGCAGTTGTAAACACGGCAGCTGTTGTGAGGGGAAGTATTGCTGTGTTTATTTGTCTTAGTGGATGATATAATCAGGGAGTGGGTAAATGTAAAAACAG
This sequence comes from Adelosebastes latens, assembly GCA_916700685.1. Classification (NCBI taxonomy): domain Eukaryota; kingdom Metazoa; phylum Chordata; class Actinopteri; order Perciformes; family Sebastidae; genus Adelosebastes; species Adelosebastes latens. The sequence continues at coordinate 2,384 of CAKAKR010034105.1, forward strand.
CCTCGAGAGTATTGCAGAAATGTACATCTTTGCTTCCTTTACGATACGGATGTGGTCAGTTAAGGTAGCTGTGAAGTTGTGAAGGCGTGAGCTCTGAGGTTTGGTGTGTTACAGGCCCTCCACCCTGACACCTCTCCCCACCCTGCTCATCTCCCCCACAGACCCTCACATCTACTGCCAACAGTCAGCTGACCCGGGAAATCACTTCTGGCACTTTAATAGAAAGCAATCACAAGGCAGAGATAATATTGCACATTCCTACTTCCGTCATCATTTTTACTAACTGAATAGTTATGTATGTGTGTGATTAGAAGTTTGGCTGAAGTGTCAGATCGACACCAATCTGTGTCAAACATCTTGAGGGCCGTTTTATATATCGATATCTAGCATGCTAAGTATCTGGACCTGTTGGGGACTCCGGCCACAAGCTACAGCCAATGAGCACGCAATACACGGGTTGAGGGGAACTTACAATAGGAACTTACTGTATGTGTTGTATTTGCAGCACGGAGCAAAGTTGTTGTTGCACCTAGAGGAATAAATAGTGGTCATGTCTAGAAGGGAGCGCGCAAAATTGCAAAATCGGATCTGAGATCTGCAAAAACTGGCGCGAGACTAGCTGCCTGAAGACCTATCCTAACTTTAACAATCTCGCGAGAGTTTCCCTAGTTTGCTGGTTCCCTTCTAGCCACTACCATAAATAGTAAAAAAAAGAGTGTGGAAATCGGTGGAAACAGCCTATTTTGTAAACACGTGCCAACAGCAACATCTGCAATGTGTCTCGCGTATGGTATCACGTCATTTACTGTGTATTTTTCGCATGTGTTTTCGTGACAAAACGTAGTTTGGAGACCTCATCGAGGATTCCTCCCGGTGAAAGCTGTTGTAGTGTGTGACACCCTGTCCACGGTCGGTCATGTAGTATGAAAACCACAACGACTTCAAGACTCCCGATTACACGACAGCAAGTTGTGTAGTGTGAACGGTACTATGATCTGTGAACTGAGCTGCACATAGAATGGCACAAAAAAGGAAAGTTGATGCTGAAGGCTGCATGTGAGTTTTGCTTGTCTGTAAAGTTTATTTGTCATTTTTAGGGTTTTATGTGCAGCCGATTGCATGCCAGACGGCTAGGCCGCATGGGACGTGTAAACTACATGATCAAAGATCTTTTACTTTTATCTTTTTATCAAATGTCCCACACAACCATTGAGTTCTCATATTCAGGCCTGTGAAACAGGATGTTCTGAGTTTTAAAAATGTAATAAGAAGGCATTATTTTGCTTGACTAAATGCGAGGCAACTTTATTTTTTTACTTTTTTAGGCCTTTATGTGGACTAAATTGTGTGTGAGAAGGCTGTATGGGGCATGCAACACTATAATCAAGACATTTTATTTTTATTTTTTGATTAAAACATGTCAATAAACTATATATGTCTGGCCCTTAATGTGATTCTCATATCCTGTGTGGCCTTTAGTGAAATTGAGTTTGACACACTTGCCTTAGAACGTACAATCAACATTAAATGCAAATTTAGAAGTGGCCGCAGCCCTTTAGAATGAAATGACAAACTGCACATTTAGTGATTTAATGTGGAAGATCTGCTCTCAAGAACTCCTGCAGCCAAGCCTGCCTCACCTCAAATACACCTGGGTATATTTCCTGTCAGTGCTGAGCCTCTGCACCGTGACCCTGGGTTGTGTTTGCCCTGCAGATGTTTAATCTGCACTCAGCGGCGGCACCTTAGCTGTTTGCTGGTAATCTGTCAAACCAAGTGAAAGCCATAATTAACCTTCAGAGAGACTCCAGACACACTGACATCAGGTTTCACACTCTCTACTCTGGCACACACCCCACTGTTCCTGACGGTTCCAAAAAATATTACAGTGTGACAGATTTTAAAAGTTATGGACTATTACAACATACCGTAAGATAGAGCTATAATTATTAGAAAATAAAACAACATGTCTGCACAGTGACAAAGTCTGTGGTGGTGGAATACTGTGGGGAAATCTCCCTGCAGATAGTGAAAACTCTTCCTGCTTTAACAGCCAATTATGTGGCCACTGGTCAAACAGTTGTTTATATCGCCACCACTTTGGTCAATTTGTTACCCTCCCTCCATATTTCAAGTGTGTGTATTGTGAGTGTGTGTGCGCCATCCCACAGTCCCACAGCCTAGTGGTCGTCTGGCGGTTTTAGGGGGGGAATCTCCACCCCCAAGTACAAAGTTGGCTAATTGCCCCCCACAGCCACACCACACACACATATACAGTAGACACACATACACAGAAACACACTCCATCGTTCTCTGTTGTTCTGCTGCTAGGAGGGAGGAGGGGAGGATTAATCCTAATTGCGGTGTGTGGGAGCCTGGAGAGAGGCCAGGATTACTGGGGGCTTCTCCTTGATCCACAGAGATGCTGATGGTAATGCTCCCTGCCCATCCCCTGGCAGCTGCCTGCGCCGTATACGCGTATGCGTCGGACGCACGCCACTCCCACGCACACATGCAGCGGAGTACAGTTTCATGAACACAGCAGCCCATAAGTATAGGTTCTGTGTCCTGAATCACCAGGGTTGGTGATTCACTTTTCCCAGTGCAACCTTAGCCTCTTTCTGAGTGTGTGTGTGAGGCCGCGGCCTTGCGTCAGGGCTGCAGCGCTGCTGTTTATGTCTGCTGTCGTGTACGCAGGCAGCACCCCCAGCTGACGCATTACCACCTCAGTAGGGTTAACCCAGTCTACGATGGGAGACGCATTTAGCCTCCAGATCACTGTCTGCTCATTCATTGTGACTTTGGAGACTATTATCAACTTTAACTTTGACAACAGCCAAATGGTGTACTTGTGGTGCAAATCTTGCCCTTCCTTTAGTACCTGGCCCATTCATGGGGCTCTTTTTATACCTGGCCCATTCATGGGGCTCTTTTAAAACCTGGCCCATTCATTTGGGCTCCTTTAATACCTGGCCAATTCATGGGGCTCTTTTAATACCTGGCCCATTCATGGGGCTCTTTTAAAACCTGGCCCATTCATGGGGCTCTTTTAATACCTGGCCCATGGGTATGGTAAGATTTTTGGGAAAATAAGCTTATTCGCTTTCTTGCCCAGATATAGATGAGAAGACCAATACAGCTCACGTTTGTGTGTTAAATATGAAGCTACAACCAGGAGATGGTTGGCTTAGCGTAGCCAAAAGGCTAGAAGTATGGAGACGCAGCTAGCATTGCTCTTTCATTTTTACATTTTAGTTTTTGTACGCATTTAACAAACAAGACATAATGTGTTAATCAGTGAGCTTTAGAGGTGCTATCAGGCAGAATTTGTTACCTTTTAAAAATGCTAGCTGTGTCGCCCAGTTTCCAGTCTTTATGCTAAGCTAAGCTAGTGGCTGCTGACTACAGCTTCATATTTGATGTAAAGACATGAGAGTAGTGTCAATCTTCTCATCTAACTCTTGGCAAGAAAGTGAATAAGAGTACAAATATTCCTTTTAATGAGTTTGACTTTGGCCCACATTTTGAACTGTCATTTCTGCAATTATTTAGATTTGTTAATATATTTGTAAAATCTTATATGAACCCCCTAGATAACTACTATTATTACTTGTATTTTTGTGATCTTTAAAACAGTTTTTCACATCACTTTGAAGGCAGCGTGTATGAAAACAGGTCCCTCTTGTGAGATTTCTTCCTTCCAGCATGGAGGCCCGTGCCGAACCCTTTCTGCCCCGTCAGGCCTCTCCACCATTATACTGGCCATTGTGTGAGAAGCCGCAGGCCTGCCCTCCTCCCTTAACAAAATCAAGTCAAAAAGCAATTAATATCTTAATACCTCCATCAGCTCCAACCGCCAAGCCGCCGAAAGGCCCGACTCTTTGTTTTTTCCGCCTCAGTGTCGGCGGCCTCGCTGCTCTCGCCTGGCCCGTGGTTTCCTCGGTTTCATTTCCCAGTGCCCCGGTGGTCAGCTGTGGTTTTCCAGGGGGCACAGGGTAGGACTTTGTGGGCAGGAAGGTCCCCCACTCTCCCCGAGCATTAAGTACTACTCTCCAGGCCTGAGAGCTCCAGTGGCCGCAGCCCTGGCCCCATCTAATGCAGCGGGCGGCCTACAGATCAGACCTGACCAGAGACACTCATCCACTCTGCAGACTTTCCATCCATTAAGGACACGCCAGGATAATGGTTGACACCTCTGATGTGGGTTTGATCTCTGGGGATGCACACTGTGTTGGACTGGGTGTTTCCTCATTTGTTTGCTAAACAGCACTGCTCAGATTTGTAGATGTTGTGTCTAGAACAGGAATTACTTTTGCATTTTTTTCAGATCAAGGCATGTCAAAAAAATGATTAATGATGTTGTATCTTCTGTTCCTAAGCCGCACAAGTTGAAAACGCTGACACGAACATTTGTTTTTGTCTTTGCATAGCTTATATGAGCTTCTGTCGCATTAGCCAGGTAACATTAACCACACAAATTCTTACCCTATCACTAAACCCGATTATAGGGTTTCCCTCCATCTCTCATCCACACACTGTGTGTGAACACAATACCTGGTCCCAGTTAGGTGTTTCTTTTATAGCTTAGCACTTCAAAGGGAAGAAAAAGATTGGTTTTGACTTCTGAGCCATGGCTCCACAATATTTGGTTTCTCCACATTTTCATTCATTTCTCTTGGCAGGCGCGACCAGTAACTGGTGGAAGGTCTTGGCAGAACATGCGATAAAAGCTCATGATTAAAGGGACTAAAATAAGTACTGTATATAACTCATGTATCCATTAACCACTGAGAAGAGAAACAGAAAGAGCAAAAAAGAAAAAATGTTTTTCTTTTCAACCCTCGCCTGGCCAGTTAGTCTATATTATATATGTATAATATAGTCATCCTCATCTCCTCTCTCTGTTTATCTCTGCTTCTCCATATGCTATATTGCACTTTTGCATTGGGAAAACTATATGTATCCTCTCTGGCTCATGAATTTTTGTGATGAATGTACTATATGATCAGTGTGGTTCACTTGCTTCTGTGCCCTTTTGTTGGCTCTTGTTCACACACACACTATATGCAGTGCGTGCACATCCACACGCTGACTGTCCAGGGTCATCCGATCCCAGCCAGCAGGCCCACACACCTTGGCCGGCTGGGTGGTGGTGCCTTTGAGTACACTGTAGTGGTTTGGCCCCGGGCCCCTGCCTGGCTTTGCCTGCCAGCGACTGTGCTTTAGCCCCTCTGGACAGTCCGCCTCACAGTGCTGTCAGAGGCCTGGCTATACAGCTTTCCTTTACCATCAGACGGCAGCTAAATAGCAGCTGTACAAACACATATACATTAAACCGGGCCTGTATTAATGACTTTATGTTGGAGCCTCTCTGCGGCGGCGGTTCTGATATTCTAAGAAGTTGTAGTGGTCGTTGTAGTGGTGGTGGTCTTGTGCATAGAAACGCTGATGTCGGCTGAGTCTTTCAAGGGCACGGTGGTGGGGAGCGATGGCGCGCTACCAGCTGGACCCGGCTGGACTTCAGGAAGTGGATTTTGAAGTGTGTAGCCCTGACTTGGACAATGTAGGTGGCTATAAACTATTGGGTTACAAGTGATTTGGCCATAGCGAGCACATTGTCTTTTTATAATGACAGGCTTTATGATTATGGGGTTCGAATACTACATCTGCCTCGGGCTGCAGCCTTTTCCAGAACTTTGATTTATCTTCGAAGGGAATGAGACAATGAACCGATTGAACAGCTTGAGTAGTGATTGTTGATGGTTTAAGACTGTTACGATCCATCCTGCATGAGCTCTGAGTGGGGCCCATTGTAGAAAAGATTGATTTACTATTTATCCCTCTGACAGCGTAGATAGGGAAGAGTCATAATTCTGTGCACTGGGGAGATTAAATTCCTGTATCGCTGTCAGCTACATTAACTGACTTCCTGGATCTCAATTCAATTAGCGCAGCAGCATTCTCTAGCATTAATAAATCAATAGTGATGGCCTGCTGATAGGCGTGCTGCGCGCAGTATATCGAAGATGTTTTCTGCGCACACACACGCACACACACAAACTCATCTGTTACAGTATGTCTCTGCAGTGTTCATTACTGTTCATTAATGATTCCCAGCCCTGCTGTAGTCAGAACTGCCAGCTAGCATGTTAGCTGATGTTTAACTACACGTGCACATGGCAGGATGGGACGTGTTCTTTAAATATAGATGTATGCATGCTGAAGACACACAAACAACACCGATTGATATCATTCAATGTGAAGCACAACTTTACAGAACTATTTATCCTCCTGATCAGCTTACTGTCGCTGCTGTTCAACCAAGTAATTAAAGACCGATTGTCCCTCAAGGCCTTTAACTCTTCACTCGCTACTTCAGCAAGGACTCGAGCCAAGATACGCCGAGTCGAAAAAAAGACATTGTTTTCCAGACGTTAAACCTCCACAGCTGTTTGGAAACCTCTGTGACAGCCAGTGGAGAAGCGGAACCAGATCTCGGGTGCCACTGACAAGAAGGAGGAGAGAAGACGTGCTATTGCAGTTGACCTTTTATAAGCACTTTTCAGCATTAGCAAACATGTCAGAGTGGGTGGAATGAAGCTTGCACGTACGCCCACTTTGCCGCACCTGAGTCATCTATTGATTTGTCAGTTAACTCATTTTAGAGGTCTTTTACTCACTCATGCAAACACACTTGCACATGGCAGTAAGCATGCAGGCAGTATGAACTGTGTGGAGGAGAAAGTTGCCTTTGGATCAGCTGTCAGTTTATAGCTGTCAGCTGATAGTTTAAGTATAATTTATTAGTCTTTTCAAGCTCATGCTTCTAGCTTTGTTTTCCTAAATCACTTGTCGATGTGATGGGGATCTAAGGTGTCTTTCAGTACCTGTGCACACTTAAAGTTTGTGATTTGTTGACTCGGACCTTTATCATCGTCTTCATCTGTTTCTGTCGCCGGCCATTTCTCTAGTTAACTATTCTACTCACTGTTTTTCCAGTGGATACTCTCGTTTCTTAGATGTTGATTTCTCCCTGATTACACAAACTATGCGTCACTTCGTGAATTGCCAAGGGCTAATTTGGCCAGTCGGCCTGATGAGACAGTTGATAAGGGCATTGATTGGCTCTCCTTCTGAAGGAGGGAAGGATTTCATTTGGACAAAGATATGGGGGCAACACGGCATTCATTTCAGCAATCAGCCCCACCAGCCTCCCTCCTTCCTTTTCCTTTCCCCATTTGGCCAAACTCTTCCCAGAAGTCTTTCAATATGGATTACACTGCATGGTGCGCACGGTGGTAATTCAAGGTGAAATAAAACTCTTTTAATCCCATCGGCTGCAGCAGCGAGAGAGAATCAGAAAGTGTAGAATGACAGATATCAAGCTAGAGGTGATTAGATGTATGTGGCCGTTCCTTTGATGCCCATATCTGCCTATTTCTACCTCTGGAAGTTGATTTGGTAGTAACGGTCTAGTGAGCACGTCCTCAGTCAAGTCCCTGTCTCCTCCTCTTTCTGGATGCGAGCGCTGCTCCAAAAAATCATAGGCCTTCATTATCTCCAGTCAGGCAATTTTGGGAACATAATACTGTCTCAGGATTGGAGAGCTTGCCCCCATCAGGGCTGGGGCCTGATCAAACCACTTGCACCGGGAAGGGGAGTTAAAGAGAAGCACGCCTGCCAGTCGGTTCATCTCCCTTCAAAGGCATATGGTGCAAATTTGATCAAAAGTGTAGGGGGGGAGGGTTTGAGGGGGCATTCACGTCGCTGATGTGAAAAATAAGGCCGGGCTGTAAAAAACCAAATCAAACCATGGTCGGCTCTCTGGGAGTGATTAGAGCAAAAGAAGAACCAGCTGCCGCATCGTCTACCGCATCTCAATCTCCTCCACGCGCTGGCAGCCTGCTGGCTGGCTGGGCAGGGCAGAGGCAGAGGGAGAGGGGGAAAAGACAAGTGCTCATCCCTTCATCTGCCTCAGTGGCTTCTGAGCTCTGACGAACCACAGAAAGAAGAGACAGCGGCCAGACGTGAGGATAAGGGAAAACAGAATTTGGAGGTGTGGAGAAAATAACAAGAGAGAGATTTGAAAAAGAAGCGAGGGAAGGGGAAGGAACTGAAGTGCATGAAGGTGCCAGAGGTCAGGGTTAGGAGAAAGTGCAATGAGGCAGGAGTGAGGATGTAGGGGGCCTGCTTCGCCCCCTCTGGGATGCCAAATGGAAGAGTCCCAGTGTGTCCTTAAATATTCATGTGTAGTGTGAGTTGCAGGCCTCTCCTAATGCTCACTAGTGGCCCTAGGAGACCAGGCCCTCTATGGGTGAGTATACACTTCATTTCAAATTACAGCCTATCGTTTAGACAAACGCTTATAGATGGTTGTTTTATGGTCATGCCATCCTGTGTTGATGAACTTCAGCATCAATGAATTCTGGGCCTTTAGTGTCAGAAGGTAGTGCAGTTTATTAGCTAAAAATGAAGTATTAAGCCTGCAGTATATTTTTGGCATCATTGGGCAAAAATTCCATAATATCCTTTCAGCTTATTGTAATTCAAGTGTTCTGAGAGAAAACTAGACTTCTGCACCTCCTCATGGCTCTGTTTTCAGGCTTTAAAAAATCTAGCCCGTGACGAGAGACTTTGGCCAATCACAGGTCATTTCAGAGAGAGGGCGTTCCTATTGGCTGTTCATTCAACGGAGGCAGCTGTCAAACACCCACGAACTCCGATCAAACGGTCAAACTAGGCAGCGCTGATCAAAAACTAATCAATATTCTGTTACTGTAATGCCTATTTCTCAACTCAAATGTTTTCAGAAACATCTTGTAGTGTACTGTTTAGCTGTAAAATGAGAAAGTTTGCTCCGGCTGGTGGGCGGTGCTTGGTATTTCCTCAACTG
>CAKAKR010034106.1:0-13646 GCA_916700685.1 Adelosebastes latens
AGTTTCATGAATCTACAGTCAGATAAACAAACATGTTAAAGTTATATATAAATGCACAGCCTTGTATTTGAAAGAAACAGCTGTATTGTACTACAAAAAATAAACATCCGGCAGGAAAACCAATAAAATTTTATTTGTCCAACAAACTATCTAATTGTATGTCAGGTACAATAAAGTGACCTTTTCCACTCTGCCTGAAGAAGAACACTGGTCACACTGACTGTCGTCCGTACACAGAACACCAGAAAGAGACGAAGAGGACTGAGCTGCTTACACTTAAGAAATTAGAGAAATTGGGTTAAGGAAAAGTGTGTCTACTTGTGTGAGTTTTACATAAAATGTACTTGAACCTAGGCTATATTTGTCGATGCATTAGAGGCAGCGAGCGCCTGAGCGGCTGCTCTGTGCTGGAGGCCCTCTCACCAGGATCTGTTTGTCAGCTCCCACATTTACTGCGTGGAGAATGAATGCAGAATGCCGGATATCCATCACATTAATGCGGTTTGATAGCAGCCTGGCACTTTGAGGCAATTCAGTTCACAGGAAGGCTCTCGTATCCCACTGCTCGCTGCTTTTTCTGCAAATGGTTCGCAACGCTGCACGCCACTTAAAAACAATCCCAGTGCAGTCGTGCTGGTGGTAGACTTCGCTGTTTTATTGAATTCTACTGTAAAGCTGTTTGTTTTGGCTTTGTTATTGCTCTTACCTCTTTTAGGGAAATATCAACTTGGTGCTCAGAGAGCAGTGTTGACCTCCGTTTAAAAAGCTAAACATAAACTGGACGCTGTTGGGGCAAATAAAAAAATCTTACATCAGTTTATTTTCTCTGCAAATCCTGGATTGAAAATGTTAATATTAACATTTTCTTCAATGTGCTTAATGCTGTATAAAGCAACTATAATAACAGAATCACCTTATTTCTATAGCACTTTTCTGTAGCACATAAGTGGTTCAAGCTTAGAAACGTCTTTATATTTCTTTACAACTACACAGTAATGCTTTATCAAGAATTTACTAAGTGTTAATTTGCAGCTTATATTTTCTTAATAGGGGGGTTAAAGTAAAGACTTATTTTGCTTTATTTTACCAAAACTTTCAGCATCTTTCAATTGATTCTTTTGATTGAATTTGATTCTAGTTTGGATGTTTTTTTGTTTCTGATGTGCTATAACTGAATGGAGAAATACATGAAAATTAAAAATCATCATATGACGGCTGCATTGATTCTATACGGCACAAGTAAACATTTCTACAGTGCAGATATCATGCAATTTGTAGTCAAGAGATGGCTATTTTTTTTTTCTTGACAGCTAATCTAACGAGTTCTAACTGCAAAAAGTGACCAATTCAGAAGTATACTAGCGTTTTACTTCCACATAAAAGGAGTCACAGCTCAGACTTTTCTCCTGTCTTTACACCCAGTTAACCTCAGTCTCTGCAAGGAGCGAAAAACACAGTGGAACAATCCCGTCACATTTGAGAAGTGAAGCTAATGGCGCATCAACAGGTCGAGACTCTGAGCTCACATAATGGCAGCCTTTATTCCACTCCAGCTTGTTTGGCTATTATGGTACAGTTAGTCTAAATAACAGCTGAAGAAATGGCATAATGCACGCATAGTGTGTGCAAGTGATATCTGCCTATTCATATTTTAATCTCTCCGCTTCTGGAAAAACACCCATACAGTCTGTTGTGAAGGATATTTCTGCATTTAACAGTGTGCGACCAGAATATGCCAATATGCACGATTCATATCTTACAGTAGTTTAGTTACCGCAAACTCTACCATGTGAATATTTATCAATTCATAATTTCATCTTTTGCTCTTGGTTGATGCACTTTGAGGCAATACGAGCAGGATTTATTGTGTTTGTAGGCCCTGTTACCTGGTTAAAAAAAGGTTGTGGACATGTTGAATTACAGGTTCTTTATGTCAAAATGAGCCAAAATTAAAATATCAATCAGATGACGTTGTGAATTTGGTGGGGTATTTAACTTCCTGAATGTTATTTTGAAAATTAAAATATCCTTATAATGATTATCCTACTATTTTCTGCACAAATTTAAGGAAGAAATAAGTAAGTAAAAGAAATAAAATCAGCTCAAAATATGCATTTCCCTTAATGTAAATATTTTAATAAATACACTTCAAATGTGAACTTTCATAGCCAAATGAAAATTAGTTTTTCTCAAATTAAATATCAAAAGACAGTTAATTTAATTCTTCAAATAGAGCAAGTAAAAGTAGTGCTGCGCATTGTTTTTTTTGTCTCATTTCAAATCCTCCTGATGTGACATCATTTGTCCTCCAGCTGTTTCCAACACTGTTACGCACAACAACTGATAAAGTAAAGTGGGACAGACACATGAGACAAATCAGTAGGCTTTGATTTCTCTGCACATGGTCAGTCAACAAAGTGTCTGGAAAACAGCTGTTTGCAGGCGTTATACACACACAAGAGTTTATACACACGGGGGACTATTAGTTGTCAAGCTTCAGAGGCCTCTCTGAGGTTTACATCAACAGTTTTAAGATGGATATCAAGCTCCCTCTAGTGGACAGTTTCTACGTTCTTAAAAGAGGAGTCCACAGTACTTTAGTCATGTACTGCGAGTCACTTTCTCAAGGCAGGTTATATGGCTCTAATGAAACGTGCAGCACTATGATGAAGTTATGTGGTTTGATTAATGACCCCTGACCCCTTACTGAGTCATGAATTTGCATCTCAGATATAAATCTGTAGAAAATGGTTAAAAACTAGTTTTATTTGGACTTCTAAGAAACAGGCCTGACTTTCAAATGTCAGCTCACATTGAGTGGTATGACGCCCACGAAACAAAGCCGACATTTAAATTTGTGAGTTTCTTTTTCAGCATGATTTTTGTGTCTATTCACAACATTTTCTCAACATTGCCTCAGTATTTATAAAAAGCTACTGAGGCCACAGTATCTGAGAAGTGAACCTCCACACAGTTTATCTTATCACTGTAACCCCATAATTCCATATATTCCATAAAAAAAATGACATTTTCCACAGGTAGTATGTTTTAAATCTGTGTGTCGACCATAAAAATGTGATTAAATTCTGCACTTCATCTTTACTCAAGAGTCAAAGAAAGCTACTGAAGTAGGCAAAGAACTGTCTTGTCAGGAAAAGGAATACAATAACTAAATCATATTTTAATTTAGATGCATCAGATTAAATGAAAAATGTCTCCGAACTTATATCTGATAACTTGTTAGGCCCCAAATGTGCATTTACATGAAGGATAAACTGAAGATGTGACCTGCATGGTGGCACCTATAATACTGGGCTTCTGTTTGTTAGACTGTGCTGCCCTCTAGTGGTTAAATCAGGACTTACAGCATCTCTTCTTCATCTTTACCAGCACTGTTTCCAACATTAACATGTCAATCTGGGAAGATGAGTCAAATCAATTTGTTGTCTTTGCCATTACCACTGAATGCATACATGACTTTAAATGATCTGATAAATCCATACGCATTAGCAAACTGCATCTGAAGCTTCAACCAGATAGCTTCTTTTAGTCTTTTTGCATTTTCTGTCTCTCATTTTAGCAACAGATGATGTCCATTCACTCCAAGAGCTCAAAACTGTCTGCCACTGAGGACTAAAGTTAGCAAAACTACCATGCATCATTGCACATCAGAGAATGATCATGTATAATCCTAGAGATATTGTGTTTCAGACTATCACTCACTGTCACAATAAGTCACTTAAACTTCAGGAAATCTGTGAAAATACACGTTCAAGGACACAAAAGTCAGGTTGGACGTTCAAAGAAAAAGGTAAGGATGTGTTACATATCAGATCTGTGCTTGTAAATGAAGTCTAAAACAGAGCGACTTATTGCAGCATCATAAAACAGAGGAGGATTGGAGGAAGAAGACGACGACAAAGCCTGTTTGTAGACATGAAATGATGGTGATGTTGCGCAGACTAACATCAGACTGGCCTCTTTAACTCAATGACCTTGATGACATTGTACACCAAGAAATCATGAGCCGGCGACTGTCAGGAGATGTACTGTAAGGTCTCAAATAAGAGGTTGCTGTTGTGCCATTTCCAGAAATAAAGTTAACACTCTCTCTAGTCTCTCCTCTCTCTCTGAAAACAAATTGCAGACGTGATTAAGAGACATACTGTGCAGCTCTTCGGCCACTTGGAAAAGCAAGTTATTATGTTCTTAAATGGGGCTGGAATAGAATAGAAAGAAATGGGTTGTAGAGATGCAGCAATTACAGCAAGTGGTTCTCTGTTGAACATCTACCTTTTGTAACCAGATGATAACCCCTCCAGCGTTTCCACCAGCAGCTGAACCCTTCCATTAAATGGGATCCCAGCTGAGCACGTCATCAAACATGTTCTCTAATAAACACTTATTTTGTAATAAACACCAAACTAAACTCATGTGAAATACTGAGCCAGTTCCCGATACAGAAAACATAACTGTTAGTGGGATGCCAGAGATATCAAACAAACACATATTTATTCTAACAATGCAAAACATAAAGTAAGAGAGTTGGACGTCCACCTCACTCAGCCTCTGATCATCAGTCTTCTGATATAAAGTTACAAGATTCAGAAACTGACAGCAACAGAAACCTTGTTTGATTTTGTCAGGCATAAATACTGAAAATGATGAGACTAAACACAATTCACACATTCTTAACTATTTTTCTAACATCAATTAAAAGTGGAAAAAACTTCAGCTTGGGCTTGATAAAGAAATGCCATTAATTCTTTCAAATCTTCACAGATTGAGGTAAAAAAGATGAACTGCTCGACCAACTGAAAGCAACTAACTGATCAAACTGTACAGTTGCACGTGTGACTAGAGCTGCAACGATTAACTGGTTAGTTGTCAACTATTAAATTAATAAACCAACTGTTTTCGATTAATCGGTTTGAGTCATTTTTTAAGAAAAATAAGTCAAAATTCTCTGATTCCAGCTTCTTAAATGTGACTATTTTCTGGTTTCTTTACTTCTCTATGACAGTAAACTGAATATCTTTGAGTTGTGGACAAAACAAGACATTTGAGGGCGTCATCTTGGGCTTTGGGAAACACTGATTGGCATTTTTCCACATTTTCTGACGTTTTATAGACCAAACAACTAAACGATTGATCGAGAAAACAATCAACAGATTAATCGACGGTGGGAAATAAAGTTAGTTGCAGCCCTACTTGTGACGGTAAGTAGCCATGAAAAGATCACCATGGATCACTAAAGAATTGATGAACAAGGACGAGGAGTTCGTTTGGTTCAATTTTAGTAGCGTTACAGTAAAAACAACCCAGCAGCTTTATTTCTTATCAAGGTCAAAGTCTGTGTCATTATGCTGCTGTAATATTAGTGCTGTTAATTAAGTGCAATTTTTGTTTACCCTTGGCTTAGTTTTGCATTTCTACCCAGCTTTATTAATCTAAATTGTTTATTCATCCATGCAGGGCAGATATTTTTGGTTGTATTAAATTAATACTTGACAGTTATTTGTTTAGTAAATATTTTGTTGTGATCTCTCTCCTTCTTTATCTTTCCCATTCACCAGGCTGTGACTATACTAGGAGGGTAATAATGTAATCGTAAAAGGAAAACTGAAAGATAGCATAGTTCAAGGAGTCCTCCTATTGCTTTTCTATTCCTTGCTTATGGACTCGGCGTTTAATTAAGGAGACTCTTATCAACCCGTCTGGTTTATTTTTCTGTCTGTGTGGACTAAGTTTCCTCTGTTGGCTACAATGCTACAGCAGCTTATGTTATAAATAAATCATACAGACAACTATCATTGGATTAACTGGAGAAAATATCGGAAATATGTAGCTTTGTATTCTCGGTGAGAAGTTATGTTATGCCATCATTTCTGTATCAATAAGGGTCCAACGGCCTCCTGTAAACTCCTTCAAAGACACGCCCACATACAGCAGCACCATCTGTCACATGACTGAAGAGCGGCTGCGTGAGGAAGCACATAGCTGCACATAGATCTGCTGGAAATCATTTGCAACAGTTCATCCTAAAGAAAGATTGTGGTATTAGTTCAAATAAATCAACGCTCACGATCCACTATGACCACCTCGACGGCCTCCAAAACATATTTGGCAAAAAAACATTTAGTGAACTTGATGGTTCATGCGAATAACCTGACGCATGGGCTGACACTGGCTTTTAAATCTGATCGAATTTGGTGGAAACACGGAAGCAGTGTCCCATGATGACCTCTATCAACAGTTTATTTGGCATGGAAATGGTTGAAATAAAAATGTCAGTGTTCAAATGGAATTTGCATTTGGCAGTCCTCAACTTAAAGACCTTCCATAGTGAACAACTGAAGAAATAAAAGTTTCTCTTTCACTCTCTCTGGTGACTAAAGACTGGAAGTAAAGTGAAGAAATGCTGTAGTATACAGTATAAAACATGCAAAATACTGCACTTACATCACGCTGGCTCAATCCAAATCCATATTTATGTAAATATCCATATCTCTTTGCATGTAAATGTGCACAGTTCTCATCCGCCAAGTTCATTTCACCCGGAGGGTACAAGTATGACAGTTCAAGTGTTTCAGTGTCTTCGGAGGAAGGTTGCTTCTCACCAGGTTGATTTCCAGACAGCAGATGTTGTTGTTTGGAGTTCAAGATATTCCTTTTTTTATGTAGTAAATTCACTATAAATAGCCCCATTGGATGACACAGACCTCCATAAAGTCCAGTAGTATCAGCTGTCATTCCATGCTGTTGTCCTAAATGACTCTCCACATACTGAAGTGTTGCCTCACTGAAGTTAGAACAGTAAAATGTCCATGGTTTTTATAGAAAAGAGTCCTGTTTTTTGCTCAGTGGGACTTTGGCGTCATCCCATCATGCTGCTGATGTTGCAGGTTTGCTGTCCCCTCACGACCTGCATCACTCGTCTTCCTCTGTGTCTTCTTTTTCTTGTCATCCTCCAATATGTAGTAGCAAATTCAAGAAACGCAGATGTCGTGAGGAAAAAAAATTGGTGAATCAGAGATGCTTTTCACATAATCCATAATCTTCTGAATGAAGAAGAAATCCTTTCCTTGGAAAAAAAAAAAGGAAATGTGATCCACCTGTTGGCTGGCCAAGACACCGTTAAAGTTTGACTTTTGCAGGGAAAAAAAAAAGACTGTGATAGGGTGTTCGTCATAAGAGAGAGGAAGAGGTTGATGGAGAGAACAGAGAAGGTGAAGGATGGAGAGTTGAGGAGTGGAGCATCCTGCCGTCTCTCAGCCTGGAGGATGAATGGAAAGCCTGCCTCTCTGCCTCCTTTTATATTCTCTCTTCCCCTGCTGCCTCGCTTTGGCTTTTACCCTGGCTTCAATGTGTGTGTGTGCGTGTGTGTGTGCTGAGAGAGACCTCTTTCAGAGCAGCAGGAATATATTATAACCCAAACAAAAGGAGCCGGCTTATTGTTTATGAATTACTAGCCTTCCAAAGCCAACAAAGGGCCCTATTTTCATAGAAAACTCCATTTTCATTTCAGCTCCATTTGATTACCAGAGCAAAGACAATAAAAAGGCCTCTCTGGGCGCAACGTCCCAAAGGGATTCATTCCTCCTTCTCTCGCTCATTCAACGCCACTGAAAAGGTTTCTTTATTGCTTTCTTTTCAGGGCCGACGTCAAATGGGCTTTTAGGAGTAAACCAATGACAAAAAAAAAAACTATTGCTTGGCTATTTTGTACAATAACAGGGCCGGGGGAAGAGAGGAGTCCTGTGTTGTCTTTGTCATCTTTCTTTCTCTTTTCTTTTGCTCCTTTTCTGCTATTGGAGAGGAAAATTGCAGAGGCTGAAAATTCATGGCAAGGCTTTGAAGAGAGAGAGAGAGAAAGAGAGAAGAGGGAGCCACAATGCAACAATACAAGTCAAATCTAAATTATCACTAGCTATTGAGCACAGTGAAGAGACAGAGAGGTACTGTATGGCTCCAGACCATTTAGATGTGTGTGTGTGCTGTGGGACACCTGTTGGGTTCCTGGCCAAAAACAATACAACCCCAGTGACTCGCTGTCATTTCATCTACAATGAGGCTGTCAATTTTGTGTGTGTGTGTGTGACCAATTCACTATTTTGCAGACCTCTAGATGTGTGTTGAGATGCTGGCAGATGAAATAATTGCTTCTTAGATTCTGGGTCTGACCTTCACGTAAGTACTTTAACATTTTATATCATTGGTTAAACATATATACGTGCTGTAATTCATCTGTGGATGACGAGGCTAGTGACTCATCTGTTAGCTGACTAACTACAGAGATTTCAGTTTTTAAAAAGTCAAACTTTGTACTTTCTTTTGGGTCAAAGATTCTGCACCCTTCAACTTTACTCTGGCGCATTTCCCATAAGTTGATCTTTCAGCTATTACAAATAAATGAAGCACAGTGGTTGGTTTTGGGGCTTGAAGAGATAACCTCCCTTTCTGCAGGCCAGGTGCTAAATCCCCCAACGCTTTCCCACTCTTTAGTCTAAGCCAGGGCTGCCCAAAGTGGGGCCCGTGGGCCAAAGTTTGCCCAACAAAGGGGTCCCTTGACCTCTGACCTCAAGATATGTGAATAAAAATGGGTTCTATGGGTACCCACGAGTCTCCCCTTTACAGATATGCCCACTTTATGATAATCACATGCAGTTTTGGGCAAAAACAATGTGCAAAACAAATGAGCCCAATTGTATTCAGCAGGTGGGAAATAAGGGGTTAACTATGAAAGCTAAAATAATGTTCAATTAGAGGAACTTGGGATCCTCATAACATTTTGTATCTTAACAACACAATAAAATAGGTGTTTACTTGTAGCCCGTGGCCCACCATTGAGTTCCAGTTTTGGCCCGCCGAGGGAAAAAGTTTGGGCACCAGTGGTCAAAGCACACATGTATCCTGGATTTATGAAAGAAGACCAACTCTAACTAACATCTAACTTGCTCTTAAACATGAAAAGTTGAATTAATAAGACACCCTTCCTCAATTGAGTCCACTCAGTGGTTTTGGTGCTACAGTAGCTTATGGTTATGGTACAGATATAGCTGTGTAACTAGTACAATTTTTAGAGTCACAAAAGTAAAAACAAGAGGTGCTGTAAACACACCGTACCTCACCATTTCACTTGCCCTAAGTCAAGTCAGCCAATTATGATGTCTGGATCACTTTACACCTGGTATTAAGATGTGATCTGAATCTGGATATCTAAACCACAAAAAGCATATGTTGATGCAGAGATGTTTGACTTCTCATTCAGGGAATTTTGATTATTCATATCCTTGTGAAATACTTCAAGCAGCAGCGAAGAAGAGATGCTGTTTGGCCGCAGGAAATGCAAGGCCAGTGATAAGATGAAAAGCTTTAACTGCACGTCCAATGGGTGAACTGCTGCATATGTATTACACAAGCATTGAGTGGCCTGTAAAATACGGAGTAAAAAAAACTATTCTTCTTAAAAGAAAAAAAGATGAATAGCGTCAGCACACGCTGACTGTAGAAGATGCTCTTTCATCTTTTTCTTTGCCTCCTGTTTTTGTCCTCCTCGATGAATATTTGGCGCGAGACAAAAGGTGAACCAATCAATTATTCCTCTTGCAGGGCCCTGGTGCTGTTGTGAAAAGCGTTGACATTTGAGCTTTCCAGGCGACATCTGCAAATTTATATGCCTGCCATTGTGCGAGGCAGCCAGCCCTGTATCAAAGGCTGTAAAAGGCCTTGTCAATTTAGTAAGGACAACTCCACAAAGACTCCTTTCTCCTCTGTTGTTATGGGAATAATGCTCTTCACCGGTGTCCTGCCAAAACCTGTTGGCAATTTAGCCACGTGATGTTATTGATTGCATTGATAACAGACATCTAACGTGGGAGCCATCAAGCTGTCAGTAAATGCATTGTGAAACACAAATGTATGTGTGGAGATCAGATTCGAGAAAAACTTCTTTATAGAGGCTTTACAATGAATGTCTCACCTCTAACATACTGTCGCTGCCTGAAACCTCGAGGATGTCAGATGTGAATACAATATCTAAATGTCACCGTACAGCCATACAGCATCCAGAAATAATTTGCTTGCAAGTGAATCTCAGTGGTTTAGAGTTTTAGACATTCCTGTTTAGATTGTCTTCTCAAACAGACAGAAGCCTACCGCCGTATCAGACCTTTAAAGCAGCTACAAGAACTGCACGCAACAAAGATATGGATATATTCTCTGCTATCTGATCAGCGGATCAGGTTTAAATATCGCAGGGAGGAACCGTGCAAGAAAGAGCCACAGTGACCAGTAAGATAAGGAGCTGCAGACAACAGGCTTACTGGAGGACATCATCAAACCCTTTTACCTTGCTGTTCTTTCCCATTTCTGACCATGCAAAACAGGTAATACTAGGAATATTCACAATGGTATTCAAATGGTTCTGGCCCATTTAACATGGGCCACAAAAAACTCTTATTTTAGCAGTATCACTGTGATACAACAGGTTGATGTTCACATAAAAATAATGCACATATCAGAGATACATGACTTACACATGTTTCTTATGTATTTTCTCAGCGAATAAAAATATACAGTACTACAAAGCTTGTACTCTTAATACAGGTACAGACAGGGCGATATAGCCAAAATCTTCTATCCCGATAATAGTCATTTCATATCTTGATAACGATATATATCACGAAAAAGCTGGTAAATGAATAAATAAATAGTCTATATCAAATAACCACATGCTTTTGCATACTCCTGTGTGAGTTAAATACTTGACAAATAAAAAGTGTTTTCTCATTTAATTGAGAACCTAATGATCCGATTTTCAGAGAAATTTCAGTTAGTATGTGCTTGTTATCAATTTAGACGACGTAATTGTATATCACTATATCTCAATATATGATTTCATCACGTTATGATTCCATTGAAAGACGATAAATCATCGTATTGAGCTTTCGCCCAGCCCTAGTTACAGATCAATACTGAATACTGACAAACATTCACAGATCTATAACTTTTTGTTCACATCAAAAAAGTATCAATGCATGTATCAAATACATGACTTACTCGCTCTTATCTGCATGCATGGTACACAAAGTATACCCCACTGTACAAGGTCTATAAAGTTACTTAGCTCAATACTCATTATACAGTTAACTTACCTCTTAAATACAAATTAAGAATCACTAGCAGCTAGCAGACCTTCTGTAAAGGCCCATTCATAAATTACACACATTCAACAGGTGACTTAACAAAAAATAGCCTCAATGCAAAACTAGAGAAACTTCACATTATTCAAAGCCGCAGCAACAACACAACAGCTTTAAACAAACATACTGTACAGTGCATAGTATAACCTTCATAAGATCAACAAGTACACTGCAAGGAGTGAAATACACACAGGCAGCAACGGCTGGACATTTAAACATCAGGAAAAAAACAAGCCAGCAAAGGGACAAACAGACAGACAGAAAGTGTATCTGACTTACATTTGTTGTCGAAGTGGAGATGAGGTGGCCATTGGTGTTCATCTGCACTTGCTGCTTGGACAGTCATTTTGTCTGTTGACAGAAGTCTTCCTCTCCGTTGACGGTCATTCTGTGTGTGACAGTAGGTCCACAAGTTTAGAAAAAGTTAAACATATATAAAACTCAACGTCCCGACTTCAGGAAGTGTTGAACAATGCGAAGACTACAGGTGAAACATGTATATTTAAATACAAAGCCAGAATCAAATTCTCACTAGCAGCTAGCAGACCTTCTGTAAAGGCCCATTCACAAATTACACACATTCAACAGGTGATTTAACAACCAATAAATGCAAAACTAGAGAAAAAAAGCCTTGGTGGGCTCTGTAGGCAGCAACACAACATCTTTAAACAGACATATTGTACATCACATATAAGCTTTATGACATCAAGTATACTGCAAGGACAGACAGACAGACAGACAGACAGTGTATCTGACTCACATTTGTTGTTGAAGTGGTCAAAGTCATTGTTTGTTGACAGAAGTCTTCCTCTCCGTTGACAGTCATTCTGTGTGTGACAGTAGGTCCACAAGTTTAGAAAAAGCATTCAACAGGTGATTAAACAACCAATAAATGCAAAACTAGAGAAACAAACCTTGGTGGGCTCTGTAGGCAGCAGCAACAACACAACAGCTTTAAACAAACATACTGTACATCAACAAGTAATGTTACACTGCAAATATTAACTACTTGACAAATCTCCCTTTAAGGTACATTTGAACAGATACAAAAATGTGTGATTAATCGCGATTCATCATGGGCAAGATTAATCGCGATTAAATATTTTAATCGTTGATACTTGAAATACAATTTCTACAACTAAGAATGTCATTGTGGATATCTCCTATTGTCATTCTGACTAGTGAGAATACAATTTAGACAAGGAGAAATGCTATTATGGATATCTAAAATGACATAAATGACAGATAGGAGTGTGGTTTGATTAAAAGGTTAAAATAGCTTGCCATCACCTGTTTTGGGCCTGTCCAAAAGTAAATTATTTTTGGCGTAAGATTAACACAGAATTAGTTACTATATTTGGTACAAACATAGTTTTTAAGTGGGACGAACTCCTGTTTGGTCTTCTACTTTCAACATCTACAAATATTAAAACAAAATACTTATTTGGAATATTGAGTGTAGCTGCTAAAAAAACAATTACTAAGAAATGGCTTAAACCAGATACCCCATAATTAGAGAACTGGTATGATGTAATTTATGAAATATTTGTAATGGAAAGAATTACTTTCTCAATGAGGCTTCAAGAAACTAAATTTGAGGAAATTTGGAAGGAGAGGAAAAGTATATTTCCCCAAAACGCCCTTCTTTTGTTTAATTTTTCTTTTTTTCTAAATGTTTTATTATTATTTATTTGATCTTATTTCACATGAAAAGCACCCCATGTTCTATCTGTGTGTTCTATAATTTCATTGTAAAGAAGTGGAAAAGTTGGTTCACTTCATATTTGTATCTAATTAAGTATGTTTATGTAAATGTATGAGTAAAACCAAATAAAGGAAAAACAAAATGAAAAACAATAAATAAAATAAAGGCAAACAAAAATGCAAAAAAAAAATAAAAATAAAATAAAGGCAAACACAAGACTGCAAAAAATAAATAAATAAATAAATAAATAAAAGGCAAACACAAGACTGCAAAAAAAAAAAATGTCTGAGTAAAACCAAATAAAGGAAAAAAAAAAAAAAAAAAAAATAGCTTGCCATACACAGACATTTAAATATCAGGAAATAAACCAGAGAGCGAAGTCAAACAGATAGAAAGTGTATCTGACTCACATTGTTTTGTTTGTTTGTTGCCAGAAGTCTTCTTCCTTGTTGAAAGTCGTTTTGTTTGTTTGTTTCTTCACAAAAGTGAAGTCTTTTCCAGCTCCGTTCAGTTTCGTCGTGGTCTTTTACAGAGGCCTCTTTTTGCTTGTTTAAAACTCAGCAAACTATTTTCTAATCAAGGGACAACAACCTTCACCCGTGTAGCTCTGTCAGGGTGTAATGTCCTAGTATGACCACTAACAACGTGGCGGCGCTGTGTCGCTCATTTAAAAGATGGGGACAATTTAAGAGAAGAAGAAAAGTATTAAATCAGAGATATTGAGGGACACTAAATTT
>CAKAKR010034107.1:0-11084 GCA_916700685.1 Adelosebastes latens
AATATCCAAATGCACAAAATAGACATGAAAATGTAGCATCTAAGGCCAAAACATTAAGAATGTTTCATATTCATTTTATTTTGTTCATTGTAGATAAACCTGTGTTAAGCTGGGCTCAGACTTCAGGGGATATCCGGTCCAGGACGTCGGTTGGTACTGATGTTCGGCCCAGATAATCTGGTAATGTGAGGGATTTACAGATCCAGTCTGAAGGTAGGTGTATTTTTAATTTAGAGTCCAATATATTTGTATTTGAGTTTCTAAATATGTTTCTTATTCGTGGTTCCTATCTTAATATTAGTTGTATTTCAGATGTTATCGTAACATCTTTGTGGCAAGCTGCACATTCATACTTCCTTTGAAGGCATAGTTGCATGCAAAATTGAGCGTTTATCTCATTTTGAAGTAAAGATAAACCCTGAAAGATTATTTTTATTTCCAATGTTGTGTAATAACATAACACAGAACGCTGAAAGATAAAGTTGAAAGAATATGATACACACAGTATGAAGCATTGGGATATGTAAAAGATATGTCAACTGTCTTAGACATAGGTCTTAGACCTCCTGCTGGTGCTTTGATATGTTTTTGATGAAGTCATGGTGTGATATGTTATATGTAGTTTACAATAGAGGTCGACCAATAGTGGAATTTTAAAGGCCGATATAATAACAATAGTTTGGAGCAGGAAAGAGACGATTAATCACACAATATCGTCTTTACTTCTGCAGCAGCCTCGTCTGCTACTTTTGCATCGCCTTTTTTAATAAATCAGGTTGTCATTCAGAATTTAATCATTTGTAAGAGAATATCCTGAAGTGTAATTTGGTGGATTACATTGTTGAAATATGTTCTATTTATGTACAATAGGCGATACACTGTTCTGTTGCTTACAGTAAAGTACTGTAACACTTCAATGTAAAGGAAAAACAAGCTTGACTTCAATATCGCTTTCCTAACTTTGTAAAACAAAATGTAACAAATAAGTACATGAATATAAATGTATTCAATGGTTATTTATTATTAAAATAATAAATCGTAGACCAGCAACTTGGTAAAAAACCTTCAAAATGAACAGGAAATTGGTTGAAAACTTAAACAGGAATTACAATTCCAGTAAATAAAGAAAGAAATTCCTATTTTGAGAAAAATCCAGTCGCTTCATTCATTCATCATTACTACCACTCCATACGACGCTAATCAGAAACTTCATTCAGGAATATTCACCGTCACTGAAAAGCTGCATTACAGCACACACTGAGCAGGACTTCATTCATTCTCTCTAGCTCCACCAAGTGTTTTCATCTAGCCGTAAAACTGCATCTTATTTCAGCCCTGTGGTGTCTCTCAAACATAGAAGGCCTGGTGTCCTTTTTAACAGCAATTGCATAAAACACTTAACGAACAAGGCACTTGTCAGATATTTCACTGTTCCAGCTGCTATGGTCCCTTTATTTCACATTGCTGTCCATTGCAATGCAATGTATGTTTTTTCTTGTCGTTTTTAGCCCTTTTCCTTCAATGCTTTCAGTGTGATGGTCAGTCCTCCTGCATCACAGAGCTGAACCTCTACTGCATCATCATGTAGCTGCTGAGGAGCAGCGGTGAAGGACGCTTCGTCCTCATATTCTTCTTCCACCTCTGCTTCCTCAAAGTCATCTGGATATTCAACTTGCTCTGAGACATCTGGAGCCTCTGTAAGAGAGAAAGAGGGGTTGAAGGCTTTTGTTTTGATAATTCCTGTGTATATACATCATAAAACAACTTATTAAGAACATTGATTTCCTCTATATAGTCATATACTTTTGGAGGTTGTAGGAAATGTGGAATCTCAGATTCGCAATTGTGAGCACGAGTATTGGCAAGTGTATTAAAATTTGGCAATTAAGTGTGGCTGTCAATTGAATAAAATGTTTGATCGTGAGATTTGTCAAGTATTTAATACACACATCAACATGGGAGTGGGCAAATATGCCTGCTTTATGCAAATGTATGTATATATTTGTTATTGGAAATCAATTAACAACACAAAACAATGACAAATATTGCCCAGAAACCCTCACAGGTACTGCATTTAGCATAAAACAATATGCTCAAATCATAATATGGCAAACTCAAGCCAAACAGGCAACAACAGCTGTCAGTGTGTCAGTGTTCTGACTTGACTATGACTTGCCCCAAACTGCATGTGATTATCATAAAGTGGGCATGTCTGTAAAGGGGAGACCCGTGGGTACCCACAGAACCCATTTTCATTCACATATCTTGAGGTCAGAGGTCAAGGAACCCTTTGTAATTGGCCGTGCCAGTTTTTCCTCACCAACATTTAGCTTCAGTTTGGACATGGTTGGTACCAATAGATTTCTTAGGTTTTTCTAGTTTCATATGATGCCAGTATCTTCACTCTAGCTTTAAAACAGAGCCTGCTATGTTGCGTTAATGTATTAAAGAAATTAGTGGCGTTAAAACGAAGTGTGGCCTCACTGTGTGGAAGTGACTGGGATCATTCTTTTATGTGTAAGGCAACATCAGACTTGACTTCAATATTGCTTTTCTAATTTTGTAAAACAAAATGTGACAAATATAATTTTACTGAATTGTTATTTGATATTAAAATAATATATCATACACTAGCAACTTGATAAAAAAAACTTCTAAATTAACAGGAATTATAATTCAAGTGTAAACCTTTTCTAATGCAGCAACAAATTGGTCCAAACTTGAACAGGAATAAAGGATACAATTTCAGTATATAATGTATATAAACATAGAATTGAATTGAATAGATCGGCCTCATTGTCACCGATACCCGATCCAGCTATCTGTGCATCCCTAATGAGTATTTAATGTAAGTTAAAGATCTGAGTGCTTCTTCCATCAAGGTGTAAGGTGTTTCACTTGAAGGTCCCATATCATGCTCATTTTCAGGTTCATACTTGTATTTTGTGTTTCTACTAGAGCATGTTTACATGCTTTAATGTTCAAAAAACCCTTTATTTTACTCATGAAGTCTGTCACTATATACCTGTATTTACCCTCTGCCTGAAATGCTCCGTTTTAGCTCATTTCAACGGATTGCAACGGAATTGCGTTGCTAGGCAACGGTGTGGGTCCATGTTTACTTCCTGTCAGCTGCTGTTATTTACATACGCTGCAACAGGAAATGAACTAGGACACATTTAGAATGTTTACGTTTATAACCGTGTAATGGTCTAAATATTGTAGATTTGTGACATCACAAATGGACAGAAATCCTAACGGCTTGTTTCAAACGCACAGTTTCTGAATACGGGCTGTGTGTATTTCTCCGTATATTGAGCGTTGTGATAGTTTAACAGTATTTATATAGCACTTAAACCTGCTTTATAACATAAAAGACCTGGAAATCTCACTTTTTACAATATGGGACCTTTAAAATTTCTACATTACCAATAGGCTCAGCAGAGTCACTCCTCATTGGGGACCCCGAGTGCTCGCTGCACTCCTCAAGAGAGGATGAACTTTCATCTTCATCAAAGTCCTCAGGATAGTGGTAGTCACAGTGGTTTTGTCCTCCAACACACAAAGCATCATGATGTTCCTCCTCCACATCACTGGAGCCAGCCTCCACCTTGTGCTCTTTTTCTTCCCATGGGTGGGACTGACTGAGAACATCTGGCTGCTGTGTATTGTCTGTACAGCTCTTCACAGGAACACAGCTGGTCTCTGTGTGTTTGATAGACTCTAGGTGGTGTTGCACATAGGCACTGCTGAGTACACAGGCAGCAGTTGGCCTGTTTTCTGGGTTGAGGCTGAGCATCATCTGGATCAATGAGGAGATGTTGTCAGAGTAGATTTTGGGCACAGGATCATACTCTCCTTTGGTGATCTTGTAGAACAGACTCAGGAGGTTTGTGGCTGCAAACGGAGGTCTGAGAGCACAGATCTCATACAGCAGGCAGCCGAGAGCCCAGATGTCAGACTTGGAGCTGTACGGGACGTCCCGGCACAGCTCAGGACTGAGGTAGCTCGGTGTCCCAACACATGTGGAGGCCATGTCAGCCGTGTTGGTCATCACTTTGGAGATCCCAAAGTCCCCTAACTTCACCATGCCTTGCTTCGTCAGCAGCACATTGGATGTTTTGATGTCCCTGTGTAGTATTTTAGCCGTGTGTATGTAATGTAAAGCCACAGAGACCTGCACAAACCAGCCCATCACAGTATCTTCAGTGAAAAACTCCTCTGGTTTCCTCTCTTTCACTCTGTCATCCAACGTGCCACCATCGCAGTAGTTCATCACGATGTAGATGAATCCATCAGAGGTCACAAAGGCATCAGTGCATGTTACTACATGAGGGTGCTCCAGCCTCCTGATGATCTCAGCCTCCTGGAGGATTGCTCTCTGTGTCTTTGCTGCTCTGGTGTCCTCTACTTTTATCCTCTTCACAGCGTGCAGGCTCTTTTGCTCAACGTGCCTCATCAGGAACACGTCCGCAGCTCCTCCTCTTCCCAAACACAACACCTTCTCGTACTTCTCCATGTTTCTAATGTTAAATCATTAGAAACGTGCGTCGAGGTTGGGAATACTCGACAACAAGACAGCTGTCAACACATACGTCACGGAGTGGTTTGTGTGCAGTCTCGTTGCCGTGGTAACCACCTCGCTGTGACGTCGTGAAACTGGAGAAGGAAGGACATAATATACGAGTTCAATACTTTTCTCTTAAATATTTTTTATTGTTTATTTCTTTATTAGGGTTACTATATCATTTGTCTAGGGACTACAGATAAAAAAAAAATACCTTTATTTAACTGGCACATTTACAGCAATGTTTATAACATGTTATAGCTGCTAAATAAATAACATGTTCCTGTTAAATAAGTCAATAAATAAATACAATTAATGCCATGAAAAAGATAGTAAATGCCTAGAATATGTGTTAGCAATTATAGAGTTCAATACTTTTCTCTTAAATATTTGTTATTGTTTATTTCAATAACAGTTTTAATTTGACTTTCTTTATAAGGGTTACTATAACATTTGACTACAGATTAAAAAAAAATACCTTTATTTAACTGGCGCATTTACAGCAATGTTTATAACATGTTATAGCTGCTAAATAAATAACATGTTCCTGTTAAATAAGTCAATAAATAAATACAATTAATGCCATGAAAATATATAGTAACTGCCTAGAATATTGGCAATTATAGCCTAGACCAGGGGTCAGCAACCTGCAGCTCTGGAGCCACATGTGGCTCTTTAGCTCCTCTCCAGTGGCTCCCTGTGGATTTTTTTTTTTCTAAATTAGTGGAAATGAATAACTGTTTTTTTGTCTACATTTTCATTTTTATTTATCATTGTTGTAGGTCTATGGTACGACGGTACGAAAGTCATAATATTACGAGAAAAGAAGGCGTAATATTATGAGAATAAAGTCAGAAGTTTAAGAGAAAAAAAGTTGTAATATTATGAGAATAAAGTCATAATATTAGTATATATATGTAAAGTAGTATAGTAGTAGTAATTTTACGTGTTATTTTATTTTTTTCTCGTAAAGTTATGACTTTATTCTCGTAATATTACGACTTTTTTTTCTCGTAAAGTTATTACTTTATTCTCGTTATATGACTTCTTTTTTCGTAAAGTTGTGACTTTATTCTCGAAATCTCAGATTTTTTTTTCCCTCAATGTGGCTGCAAATGTTTTGCGGCTCCAGGCATATTTTTCTTTTTCTTTTTTTTGCCTAAAATGGCTCTTTTGATAATGAATGTTGCTGACCCCTGACCTAGACCTTAGATTGAATTTAAAAATGCCCGTAAAAGGAGCAAAAACGAAAATTAAAAAAATAAAAAAAATAAATAAAAAGGTATATGATAAAAGTAAGGGCCCATGTTTTCCTTCTGTAAAAAACAAAACATATTTAGATTAAGCAGTGCTGTATCATTTGAGACTGCACTCTCTAGTACCTTCCACTAGGTAGCGGTAGTGACGTCAAGCGGCTGCAATCTGCCAATAACTAGTTAAAGAAGAAGAAACACTTTGATCTGTCTGCGCAGTAAGTTACTGCGCATGTTCACCACAACACAGCATGAGCATAGCATGCTATTGCTCAGTTTTCTTTATCACTATTAACTGAATTTCAGTAAACGTTTTTCTAAAATGCCACCAAAGGGAAAAGGTGGCAAGGGTGGTAAAGGTTAGTGGTCCATCAGCTATCTACATATCCATATGATGATGTAATAATAATAATAATACATTTATTTACATGTAGCCAGATCACTAGATTTAACATAATGTCATTGTATGCTTTTAATTGGTTTGTTGTCTTGAACCTCGTTACTGTGCAGGAGCAGCTTCAGGAAGTGCAGCAGACGCTGACAAGAAAGAGAAAGCACCAAAGGGAGGAACTGCTGTGAAGGTAAATTTAATCACATCTTATATAAAGCTGCACTGCAAAAGTCGGATGTGACATAACAGGGGGATTTCTACCAAACGATGACTATCCTCTTATCTTCCTCCTACCACAGAGCCACTTTTTGTATGAGTAGGCTGTAAGGAAATGAGTGGACCAGATTATGCACTTATAGGCATCATTGATGAGAAGTAAAACATGGGGTGAATCAATGAAGACCATGTACAACTCGCTGTGTTCTTCAATAGACAATATACACAACCTGTTGTCATCTTTGAAGTGATTTAATGTAACGTTAGAGATTTTCCATCTTTGGCACTTGATATCTTTAACAGTTGTTGCCTTTTTCTTTTTGATGGGGTCAGCAACCTTTACTATCAAAAGAGCCATTTTAGGCAAAAAAACAAAACATAAAATCTGTCTGGAGCCGCAAAACAGTTGAGCATTGTGATGAAGGTAACACAGTTTATAGTCTAAGTATATAGTATATAAGTCTAATGCAGTGAAGGCCAAAGTGCAAATGTACTACAGAGTATTAGGGCCACATTGAGGGGGAAAAAATCAGATATTTCCAGAATAAAGTCATAATATTACGAGAAAAAAGTAGTAACATTACGAGAATAAAGTCATGACTTAACGAGAAAAAAAAGTCGTAATATTTCGAGAATAAAGTAATAACTTAACGAGAAAACATTTTTTAATTAACGAGAATAAAGTCATAACTTTACGAGAAAAAAAAGTCGTAATATTACGAGAATAAAGTCATAATTTAACGAGAATGTTTTTTTTAATTTACGAGAATAAAGTCATAACTTTACAAGAAAAAAACTCGTAATATTACGAGAATAAAGTCATAACTTAACGAGAAAAAACTCATAATATTACGAGAATAAAGTCAGAACTTCACAAGAAAAAAACTCGTAATAATACGAGAATAAAGTCAGAACTTTACAAGAAAAAAGAAAATAACACGTAAAATTACTACTTTATAATATTACGACCTTTTTTCTCGTAATAGTATGACTTTATTCTCGAAATCTCCGATTTTTTTTTTCCCTCAATGTGGCCCTAATACTCCGTCGTACCATAGACCTACAACCATGATAAAGAAAAATGAAAATGTAAACAAAAAACGGTTATTCATATCCATTTTTAAAAATCCAAATGGAGCCACTGGAGAGGGGCTAAAGAGCCGCATGTGGCTCCGGAGCAGCAGGTTGCAGTCCCCTGGTCTAACGTTAGTCCTGGCACGAGCATTTCAGCTGGCAATATGGGAATAAGTAAAATTAATTTTGTCAAATTCAGAACTACAGATTGTTCTAAGGAAATATTTCAAGCATCTTGTTTTATCTCTAGGCTATCACTGGAAAAATAAGCATTATGGCTGAGTGCTAGTGCCTGAAAGCTGCATACATAATACCATTGGGATGCTTTATCTATGTTTGCTAAGCACAATGTCTACGGTGATTTTAAGTAGTTATAGGTTGCCTCCCAACCACTGTTTATTCCTTGACGTTTAACTGTGCCTTTATAATCTGTGTTTTTCCCCAGGTTCGACACATCCTCTGTGAAAAACATGGAAAATGCATGGAGGCAATGGAGAAACTGAAGGCTGGAGTCCGTTTCAGTGAAGTAGCATCACAATACAGTGAAGACAAAGCGAGACAAGGAGTAAGAACATGCACTCATGATCAGTTGTGCAGTTTTGGTCCCTTTTTTAACTGACTGCTTTCATAGCTTGATTCAAATTATCCATTAATATTTACTGTAACTGCGATGGTCTTCTCTATTGCTTCCTGTCTGTTTATGGCTGCGCAGCACATTATAATGACTGCATTCTGTTAAGTAGGTAGAAGCTGCATCCAAATTCAGACACTGTCTTCTTTGAAGTGTGCTTTTCTAGACTGAATTCATCCTTACTGGTGGTGATGAATATGGAAGATTATAAATAGAATATACAGACCTAAACCTCATTATGAGTTTTCATGGGTGATGAATTTCAGGCTGGTGATTAATCATTATTTACTCCCCCATTACTGGGCAAATTAGGCTGAGCACGTTATTTTTCACCACTCTGTACATCTTTTCCTGTTTATTCACACCTGCACCCCACCAGAACACCTACACTGGTGTACTCTGAGATACGGGGAAATTTCAGTGGAGACGAGGCTGTTACTCAGGGACACCATGTAAATATTTGATTTGTTGGAATCATCACTGTACAACAAAGCTTTTATCTCACATCCTTATCTGTGACCTAATTGTGCCTGGTAACTGAAGTCATAGGAATAAGTGTTTCAAGTTCCTGCATTGCTCACAGTTGTAAAAATCTCCCTTTGCCTTTGTTGCGCATGTTCACTCACTTTTGTCCTGGCTTGGTACTCATATTAGGTGCATACTATGTGTTTTCTTCATGATTGCTCCGTTCATGACAGGGTGATCTGGGGTGGATGACGCGAGGATCAATGGTTGGACCTTTCCAGGAAGCAGCATTCGCCCAACCTGTCAGTTCCATGGATAAACCAGTCTACACAGACCCTCCCGTCAAGACAAAGTTTGGGTACCACATCATTATGGTAGAGGGGAAAAAGTGACATGGGACGGCTCAGCACTTGAAATTAGGACACAAATTCTATAGTGTGCTATATTGTGAAACTGGTTTTCCTGATCTTATCGTTACAATGCAATATATAGAGTGTTTAAGAATAAGAAAATTAAGTGATCCTTGGGTGTCAGCTTTTGACTTTGTCAAATGTACACTACCTTATTCCCTCATTCAACCTGAGGGAATATTCTTACTAACTTAACTTTTACATTCACATAATTTACTGGACTTTTTTCAGTTTGATAAAGTTGATGGAAATCAAGCCACAAATGGCCAAATAAATGCATTTTCACTCAAGTAGTACAAAATGCGTGAGGTTCATTTGTGTGTTTTTGTGTGTGTGTGTGTGTGTGTGTGTGTGTGTATATGAGACAGTGACAGAGAGAGATGTGATAGAAGAATTGTCAGAGGGAGGCGTTGCCCTTTCAGTGATATCTTGTTTTGTTTTTTTTATTTTAAAATATAAAACATTTCTGATCAGCAAAACCAAAACTGGTGTAAATATTAATTAAATCGGTGGTAAGTTATTGTTTCTGTTATTCTGGAGATAAGTTACGGTCAGCTGTTAGTGCTAACTAAAGAAGTAGAAAGTTTTATAGTTGGTAAATATCAGATAAAACACAAATAATGTGAAAAACACAGGCGTTTACCAAAGAAAGTAACAATTGTCACAATATCTGAGTAGGGCTGCTGCAAAACTATATAATTTTCATTATCAATTAATCTGCTAATTGTTTTCTCAATTAATTGTTTGGTTTATTAAATGTCATAGCCCAAGGTGATGTCATCAAATTGCTTGTTTGACCAATTCATTGACCGGTTGATCAGTTCATTTTCATTTTTGTCAGATTGTACAAAATCTCCTGATACAGACTTCACTAATCTGGATCAATGTTGTGTTTACATCTCTGGTTTACAGTTACTGATCAAGGACGATCCAAGCAAGTATTCCGGTTCAAAGTCTTTTATTGGTATTCTGTACAAAATCCAATAAATCACAGAAATAATTGTATTAACAAATTATACCCCCATCCCTATAACAATATTACTGCACCATTAAATAAGCAGAATTAATTTCATAAACAATTACATTTATACATATAAATTAATTAAATCCGATAGAAACATAAACGAAACATATAAAAAAAAGGAAAGGACCAAAAAAAAGGAAGACCAAATAAAAAAAAAAAGAAAAGAGGAACGGAACAAAAAAATAATAATAAAAAAGGAAAGGACCAAATAAAAAAAAAAAGGAGGAACGGACCAAAAAAATAAATAATAAAAGGACCAAAAAATAAATAAATTAAAAAAAGGAAAGGGCCAAAAAAATATATATTTTTTAATTTATTTATCTTCTTGTGTTTTTTGGTCCAAGCAAGTATTCCGATCAATTAGATCGATGATCAGTATAGTTATAATAGCCCAGAGCGGTGGGGTGATCCTATACTGGTTACATCCGGGCCACTAGGCGGCAGCAGCACGCAGAGGTTACGCAGAGCGACGCCAGCATCACAAAAAGACCGTTGACGTCGTTACGCAGCTCGCTGGTAGATGATTGGCGAGGTAAGATGGCGGCGCCAGAGGAGCCAGAGTTATCTCAGGCGCAGACTGAAAAACTGCTTCAATTTCAGGTAAAACAGCCTAAATACACCACTAACACGTGTCCACTAGAAACCTCACATGTTAACACGATATCGTCGGTAGCGAGTCACTGCAAACAGGCTGAACAGTGCGTGTTTAAAGGCGTTTTACACAGTCAACTAGCTACCCGTCAACATGAGCCAGAGCTAACGTTAGCATAGAGCTAGCTAGCATTAGCTAAGCTAGTTAGCAGACTTTAAGGGCCATGAGTGGACTTAAAACAGCTTCACGTTTGTTATATTTTACTCACAGACATGAACCAAATCACACTTTGTTAGCTGACATCACTTGTGCTGCGTTTTTAATGTGATTTATGTGACTTTATGTTAACTTGGGCTAGCAGTTGCTGTTCACTGACGCTGAGTTAACATTAGCACAGCAGTCAGTCATGGTGGAGCTGTCACTTAACTGAGCTGTAACTCACCCAGATTACTGTTTTAGGT
>CAKAKR010034108.1:0-39310 GCA_916700685.1 Adelosebastes latens
ACCGTTTTATAAAAATAACTTCTTTTAAATCATATTTGCTCCATTTTTACCCACTGCAGCTTTAATGAGCGGTGTGTTTAAAGACTAAAAACAGCTCATTTATGAAGGTTGGAGACGCAGAGAGACTTTCCTGACATTTTCAATGCACACCAAAATGACAACTAGTTGAAATATCTTCACAATGGGACACTAAATGAGCCCATCTTTGACGAATGAGCAGAAACTCACAGATTGCAGCTTTAATTCTTGTATGAATCTAAATGCCGTGTCTCTGTGCTTGCCTCCTCGTCTGCACTGTGCCGGTGAGGGTCATAGGTAGCACACGTGAGCTGAACACTGGATCTTTTCTGGGCTTTGACTTTACATGCTGATATTTTAATGCCTCCCCCACTAAATATAGCCCCTCGCACAGAGAGGGAGAGGGGGCCACATACACACATGGGAGTCAGAAGGGCAGTATGGAGACCCAGAAAGCAGGAACATGTGTGTGTCTGTGTGTGAGTGTGTGTGTGAGAGAAGAGAGAATGGTGAGGGACCTGCACTTTGCCTCTTGCAGCTCAGGTCACTGGAGGACACAGAAAGAGACAAGAAAGAGGGAACTGAGTGCATGTGATTCAAGAAGCAAAGAGCGAGTCATCTAACTCATAATTGATGCGAAGGTGTTGGATGCCAAATGTCTGTTGGCAAGCCAGCAGCCGGGAGAGAGACAGCTGAAAGTCAAGAGGGAAACAGGGGCAGGTGAGGAGAGGGCTGATCACTGGAGAGACCCTGGAAAAGTGTGCACATGACTTAGGGTGTTTTCACACTTGGCCCCTTTCAGCCCTCAAAACGAACTCAGAGCGAGGAGTCAGCATTTTTTGCGTATATGTGAACACTCCAAAAGGACTCAGACCCCTCTGAAACGAACCGAACTCAGACCTCCTCGGGAGGTGGTCTGAGTTCGGTTCGATTCAATTTGGAGAAACCTTTCTCACACTTCTGTGGTAAAAAATCAACAATTAATGTCTAACTGAAATGATTTATGTTCAGGACTTAACGTTAGCTCAGTAATGTTTTAGTTGGAAAGCTGTTTTGTTGTTTAGCTCAGCTGTTGTCGACCGTTAACGTTACCAGATACGCCAGGAATATTTTGCTGACTCATTTTGAGACTAACGCAAGTTTGGTATTGTAATTTACGTTTTACCAATGGCTACATTTTAGACTTCAGTGGACGTCAGGTATACCTGCTGAGACAACACGACCCTTTTTACTCTAATATCTGGAGGGAGATCATTCCACTGTTTTGTTTCTGTAGCTGAAAAATCAGTTTGAGTAAATGTTGTGGATCAATGTTTTATATTTCTCGTCCCCTCTCCCTGATGATCCTGTTTGTCTCACTTCACTATGAGCTGTTAGAATAAATAGTTTAAACCTGCAGTGTCTTATAAAGTAAACTAACATAACATAAACAAAAAAATCTAAGTTGTATTGTTCGATAATATTGTAATAGTGGTACGAGTTTGTTTTTTGTCCAGTGCTTTAAGAGCTGGTTTAAAAGCTAAAGCCTGGTCTAGCATACTGCAAAATACATCGCTTTAACCGTTGCATTCTGCATACTACTGAGGAAGGCCGTATGTACTATACTGCATACTGCGTTCCTCAGTATGTAGCAGGCGGTTTGGAATACAGCCTAAGTAATTATGACTGAAGCAAAGGAGGAAGTCAGGTGATGTCATTATAGAACAACAAACATCAGACTTTAACACGGGAGACCACTGTTAGTTTCCTGTTTCCAACAGACAATCAATGCTGTTTTTTTAAACTTTGGCCTTGACCATGATGGTCATTATTGTAACCATGACGACCCAGGTCCCCTAACCTTATCCAAGTCTTCATTTTAACTAAAACCGTGATGTTTCCCTAACCTTACCAAAGTCCTTATTTGAACATAAACCATGATGTTTCCCTAAACCTAACCAAGTAATTTTTAGTGACTGAATCAAACCAAACACTAACACCATAGAACCATCGCATCATCACAGCATAAAACAGTGATTTGTGACGGTCATACTTGCCAACCCTCACGATTTTCCCGGGAGACTCTTGTTTTTCATCGCCCTCTCCCAGTTTCCTCCCGGGGTCACAATTCTCCTGTATTTCTCCCTATTTCTCCTGATTTATGGCAAATTTTCACACTTTTTTTTCCTTTTCGTTATCTTATCCTGTTTCTGGAACTGAACAGTGTGTATAATCCCTACTGTTTCCACCCGGACGACAATAGAGCTACAACAACAACTGTCGTTTCCCGGCGGAAGAGAGCAGACTATGCTCCAACACAGCGCAGTTTGAGCTTGTGTTTAAGCTGAGCTCGCCACAGCGTGCAGCACCCAAAGTTGGGCATTTAGACTGCTATCTTCCGCCGGGAAATGACAGTTGTCGTCTGGGTGGAAACAGTAGGGATTAACACACTGTTCAGTGAACTGTTCAGTAACACACTGAGCAGCGAAAATACGTCGTGGCACGGCGCAAGCCATCGGAAATAACGGGTTTCAGAGTGCAGTGGTGCCGTTGTCGCGTTGTGTCTGAAAGGACCTTCAGTGAGTGAGAGAGAAATGGAGAGAACTAAAAGAAAGAAATACTCAAGCAGGAGCAAAAGTAAATAAAAACGGATGAATATTAGTTAGGGATGCACCGATACCACTTTTTTCTGACCGAGTTCTCGCCGATACCGAGTACCGATACGAGAACTTCTCTGTGCCAAAAGACTCTCGTTAACAGCCAGCTGGAGGCTGTGAGCTACACACGGCAGGCTGGGGAGCCGAGGCGGTGCGCGATCTGTGGCGATGTCTGCAACCCACCTGACCCGTCTAGAAACACGGACCAAGGAGTCTAATGCACGCGAGAGTCAGAGGGTGCAAAACCCTGTGGC
Organism: Adelosebastes latens; assembly: GCA_916700685.1. NCBI lineage: Eukaryota > Metazoa > Chordata > Actinopteri > Perciformes > Sebastidae > Adelosebastes > Adelosebastes latens. Next base: position 2,909 of record CAKAKR010034108.1, read on the forward strand.
ACAATGAAAGTGAGGGCCGGCGCGCGACGGCTGAGGTGGGATCCCGGCCCAGCGAGGTCGGGCGCACCTCCGGCCCGTCTCACCCGCACCGTCGAGGAGTTGGAGCGTGAGCTCGTGCGGTAGGACCCGAAAGATAGTGACGTTAACGTCACGCTGCCGTAAAGTGGTATTGGTGCCGTTGTATCGGAGCCGTTTTGCAAGTACGAGTATATGAGCACAGTATCGGACCAGATACCCGATACTGGTAGCGGTAGCGGTGCATCCTATTAGTTTATGCCAGAGAAACACAAGCCAAGTTCACACCAGAGGGGCGACCCCCCACTTTGATTTTGACATCCTCCTATTTTTTAAGGTCTCAAGGTTAGCAGTATGGTGACAGTTCTGCAAGGCACAGACAAATGATGTCCTGCTGATAGCAGCATCAGATCAGAAAACACTTCTACGTGTCGTTCTTGAGGGCATGGACCAACAACGAGTTTTAATCTCTTCTTTAGTGTAGTACAGTATGCTGTTGTACTGCAATGACCTAGTTTCAGCTGCAGCAAAGTGGATACGGGGTACATCGCCAGCACATAAGGGGTTGAAAGCTCACTAAATGTAGCTTCAAGATTATGAAAGGCTTTATAAATTAACAATAAAATATAATCAGCTAAAATTTACCGGGAGTCAGAGCAGGTTAGCTAGAACAGTGGTGATATGCTCCTATCTGATCCAGTTAACAGCCTCGCAGCTGCATTCTGTACTGCAGTCGCTGGAGAGGGTTTTGGCTGAGGCAGGACTATGATGAGTTGGGGCACTGACTCCGGATGACCTCATTTTTTAAACATTTCACAGGTGAAGGAAACAAGATTGAACAACCCTCTTCACTTGATTATAAGAGCTTGGGTCAGATGTTGACTTTAGATTTAATACACTCACAGTCAAATGCAGACTTTTTGGGAGTTGATTAATCTCCGAGTGTTTCCCGGTTGGATTTATTTGCACAGGAAATTTGGGGAAGGGGAGTAGTGGAGCTGCTGCATTGTTATCAGACAGCGTATGTAGATTCCTGCGATTTAATCCGGAGCACTCTGTCGGAGAGATGCTGTGGGTGTTTTCAGGGGGGTTGATAGAGGACGGAGGGATGTGCTACTGTGAACAATAGAATAAAGGACTGGGGTCAGAAGAGGAGAGAGATATAGAGAGAGGGAGGGAGGGAGGAGGAGAGTGGGGTTATGGGAGTTTGTTGAGGAACTAAGCTGATTTGCAGTCAGAGCATATGTCTTCTGTCTCTTATTCCATCTCACAGTCTACCCCCTCTCCTCATCTGCCCCCATATTCTTTCTTTCTCTCTATCTACTGTATCTATCTATCTATCTATCTATCTATCTATCTAGCTGAATAATCTTTTTGGACAGCATTTCATTTGACAGATAGGAAAAATTGTCCACAATCATTCAGGCACATCCTCAAAAACTGGTTGCATTTATTTGAGTGCTGTACTTAAATTCTGTCTCTTTACTTGAGTATCATTATTTCATGAGACTTTATACTGTAATTTATTTGACAGCTGTTGTTAGTGATAATTAAGCAGATACAGTTTTACATTCAAAATGCTGTTAAAAAAAAAACGTTTTTCACAATTACATAAAATTAAAACATAGTTTACTCGAAATTTTAGTCGCGGCTCCAGGGATGGCAATATTGGTCTGTTGGTCCACCACTCTGGTCCAGGTTGAAATATCTCTAAAAGCTTTTGGGTGGATTGTTGTACAGACATTCATGGCTTCATTGACTTTGGTGATCCCTTAACTCCATCATCAGGTCAAAACTTGCAATCGTCCAATACCTGCATTACTAACGGTATTCCCATCAACCTCACTGATTGTGTTACGGCGTGTCCACAACGCCTGCATGAGCAGCATGCGGCGGCTGCGAAACCGGTTGTTTTTTTATTTCAGCGTCCATGTTAACGGGTTAGAGCAGCCGCACAGCCCGCGTGAGCAGCGCGGCTCGGCTGCGTGTCAGCTGCGTCTCTTGTAGAGATTTGAGGTCTCGCCTATTTTTACCGCGAGCCGTGCGCGGTTCACAGCAACAACAGACAGTGAAAGTGATCTCTTGACTGTATATTGACATCATACAGCAAAATTACAACAGTTTCAATGTCTGTATCTGTAGAATATGTCACGGACATGAAAAAGAGTAAAGATTTATTTTTAAATCAACACTTCCTGCTTTCATATCAAAATAAAAGCCCACAAGTGTTTTTTTTCTGTGGACAGAATTCCTTCATTGGTTAACACAGGGGTTTTATTCTGAAATATTTGCAGTACAGTGTTGTAGAACATGCAGTGACTTGTTCGTCTCCATGAATTAATATAGTACGGGGTTTTAATTGTGGATTATTATTATTATATTCAAATTACCACACGTTTCGTAACCTTTCTCTGTCTAAAATAAATATAAATGACATTTATAACGAAATGAAATGGCCATTATGAAAGGCAAACTCTATGTAGAAAGAAAGGGCTGACAGCAGCAGCTGCAGCAGCAGCAGAAACGCAGCTGGTCTGAACATCCGACGCGTGACTCACGCAGTAGTTCAGCGAGGCAGTCGTCAGGCGGTGCTCACGCGGGCGGTGTGGACACGACGTTAGTGCTGATTAATAAACTAAACTGGTGGAATAGCATGGAACCAGTGTTAGAATCTATATCTCATCATGCATGCATGTGCATGCATTGCTCCATAGTGCTACCAGTCCAAAGTGAACCTTTAACTACACCTTGGAAAGGAAGTTGTGTAGAGTACAGTACAGTAGTGTTACATTGTGGTGTTGATGCTTTTACTTGAGTAAAGGACTGCAGTAGTTTTTATGATGCTGACATTCAGTTATTTATTTTTTCAAAACAATAAGCTCAAATCTCTGAACAATTAGTTTGTTGTTCACAACAGATTAGAATTTCTCATTCATTCAAGCAAATTGCACGTGTTTTGGCACGTATGCAAAAGAGTACAGTAACCACTTGCGCATGTGTTGCTGATCAAAACTGATGAGTTAATTCTCAGTGAAGTTTTAAAACTCTTCACAACTCCAAAACATTCTTTCATCGTTTGAGCATCACATGCAAAATGATTCATTCACTTATAAAAATCTGTCAGACACACATGTATATTCCATAAATATCTATGACATGGTGTTACGTATACTGTGGGGAGGTACAATTTGTTGTTTTTTACTGGATTACAGGTTTTCATTATTTTTTTGTGCATGGATGTCATTTTGTGGCAACTTTTCTTTTCATTGTATATGACCTCATATGAAAAATCAAAGGTGACTTTATATTGTCTACTACATTGTACAGTATTGACTTTTCTCAGTAAGCGTTGTGTTTTGTACTGTTTTTACTGTTGAAATGGGAATCTAAAAAGCTCAGTGTGAGACACAACAGCATTCAGCTAGATAAAACTGACATTCTGGTATAGTACAGTAAGCAGTCAGTGTCAACAAAAAGTAGAACATAACAGAGATTTGTGTATACTGTAAGAAACATTTCCAGGGTTGACTGTCAAGGTGAAAAAACACTTAAACATTTTAACCGGTCCGGCTCACACGATGACAAAGCAACTTTTCATTTTGGTGCCGTCGGCCAATTTACTGACACAATAACGAGGTTTTGAAGCAAGAATGAAGTGTTTTGTGTGAGTTACTACTTTTTGCAAACATGCAATAGAGTTGTGATGTCCCATCAAACAGTTGTGACAACTGCATTTACAGTTTAGAGAAAGTTAAGACTGTTTCAAACAATGAGCCAAAGCGATTGAGAAAAACTTTAATAAATGGCTTAACATTCAAATTCCAGGGTTGTGACCTTTCTCCCTTATTATTTTATCTTATATAGATGATTTGTCATTGTAAAAATTAAAATCACAAGTGTTATTATCTCCTCTCAGTGAGATTAATCACATGGACCCATACTGCTGTAGATTCCTTTTAGTTTTAAATGCAACCGAAACTACAAAAATGATAATTTCCCCAAAAGAAGAATGATTCATGGCTACCTACGTAAACCAAACTGCTTCGGAGATCAGAGAATACTGATGATGTTTTACACCTCTTTTATTGAAAGTATTTGAACTTTTTCAGTTGCTGCTTTACTGTACATCCCTTTGACAAAAGAAATCAATTCATACAATTTTTTTTGCCAAAACACAGACATCTCTTTCTCACGCAAGTCCTCAAAAAGGTAGGGGAAAGCCGAGTCGGTTGGGAGGGGGGGGACAGCTAGGACAGTATTATTTATAGTTCCCACCTTGTTACAGATCAACAAAAAGCCAGCAGAAACTCTTTTTTTGCCAAATTCCGAAAATATAATAATTTTACGAATGTTTTATTTTTCTCAAAGAAATGTGAACAAGTGATATTGTAAATATAAGGAGTTCGAATTTAGACGGCATTTTTTTTTTCAATTTAAATTATATCTTTAGCCCAGAACGAGGTTGATAAATTGTTTGCAGACACCTGTACTGTATGTGTTCAGGGATCAAATTATTTTCATTACAGTTCGAGTAGTCTGCAAGTAATGGAAGGTTATTTGGTGTTGATACAAAAGTGTCCGAACCGACCCTGCTCGCCCTGACATGTGATTATCAATAACCCCCACACATGTTCTTTAGGAATCTTTCAAGGTAATGCCATCAGGAATGTGTTTGAGATCATCTGCGTGTACTTTGGTTTCATTCCAGAGGCCATAAGGCTTTTCACTGTAAACAGCCTCGATAAAAGTGATGGTCACTTCAGTCTGTGTATAAACTGATAAAATGGTCCTCTTGGACACTGTTGATCAGGATTGAATTGGCAAGTGCCATCAACTTTTTTATGTTTTCTTTCTGTAAATCATATACTCTCATTTTTTGTATTTTTGTTCCATATTGTTTTCATGTGTATGGATGAATTGTTGTGCTTTTATGTGGTTTTACATTTGCAAACCGGCTTGTGTCAGATATGCGTCATGAGACAAAGAGAAGAGTAATGATAAGCAGTTAAAGCTTCATCTTCAGAAGCTGGACTTCCTGCTTCTGCTTTACCAGCCAGCCAATCTCAAAGTGGAGCAGCAGCCAGGCTGCACAGTCTGTGTATCTGTGCCCCACAGTGACACATATGAAATAACATGTTGTACTATATTATCTGCTCTATTTCAGGTTCAGAGTTCAAAGCTTTATTTGTTGCATACAGTACATTTATTCACAGCTGTGATGACATCATGCAAATATATACACATATGCATAAAGTGTGTGCTTTCTTGCTAATTTTGCTTTCCATACTGTTGATAAATGTGGCCTATTATATGTGCGCTCTTGGTCTTCTATTGACCATAGTATTCTAAAAACTTCAGGCATCTCAAGGCACGCAGCTTCACCGTGGTGCACGACCTAATAATCCACGTAATCGGGAGCAAGGACAGGTGACGTAGTATAAAGAGCGACCAAGACCACGTAGGGAGGAAGTCGGCTCTAAAAACACCGGACTTCCACCTAGGACACCGCTGTTCATGTCCCGTCTGAAACCAGAAGTTAACGTTGACTTATTTGTCACATAACTTATCGCTACTTCCGTAGTTATTTTAACCTACGTTAAACCTACACTACATTAACCGTTTTAACCTACCTACGTAAACCACGATCTTTTTCTAAATCTAACCAAGTAGTTTTGTTGTCTAAACACTGCAGAGGCAGTGCTTGCTGGACATTTGTAGTAAAACGGACGAAAATTAAGAAAATATGAACCGAACTGAGGATATGTTGATTTAAAGGGTCGGTAACGAGACAACAACGTAACTCGTTGCGGAGCCCCGTCACTTCACAAGACACGGGAAACCTCTGTTGGTCTGGAGGAGCTGCAGCATTTATTTCTGCACAAACGTCCACTGTACATTCACTAGATATTCTCAGAGCTAAACTAACTCTTCTGCAGTGTTTAGTGAGCGCGCGTTCACGTCTAGAGGTGGAGCGAGCTGAGCGAAAACGCGCGCGCTCTCTGAGTGAAGGCGAGTAGGCAGAGGAGGAGAGGCAGCGTCTACACGCGAGCGCGCATATGCAAGCGCGCATGTGTCCCGACCCGGTACATTTATACACTTAAAAACTTACAAACAGTCCCTTTAAACGTTAACCCTGAATGTCCAAGATGCCATTCTAGATAGGCGACTCTAGGTCATATGTTTTGATCATGCCAATCTTTAAACAGATTATGTTGCCATGTTTGAGGTGCCTCTTTCAGGGGATGGAGTCACTGCTCTCCAAGCAAACGCCATAGCATAGCCTTGAAACTGACATTAACCAACCTAATTTCAGTCATATTGCTATACTGATCCTATTTTCTCTTCTGCCATCTAGTGTGACAAATTCCACAAGGTGTTCTGTGACATTGACCAATAATAGGAAGGCAGAGCGCTCTACAACTGTAAACATGAGAAAGTGCTCTTAACCACTGAATATATGAAATACATATTACTCCATGATAATCCATGATTTCCTCTTTACTGTCAGTACAAAGAGTTAATAAGAGCTCCATTGTGAGGACTTAGAATATTGTGCACAAGTGTATTTAATAAGATATTCATTATTAATCATATTATATAGAAGTCTATGAGAAAATGACCCTAAACATTGTAAACATGAGTTTATGGTCTCAATCGCTAGTTTCAAGTCTTCTTCAATACAGCATGATGTTCATTTAGTGAATTATGGTCCCATTTAGAGTCAAATAGACCATAAAGCAGGGGATGCTTTTTTTTCTTTTCTTTTTTCCTCTTTTTTTTTGCCCGCCAGCCACTACTTTTGAAGTAATCATGCTAACAGACAGCCAAGGCCTTGAAGGAGGTAACAAGGCCTTTGGCGTTGGCGGAGGTAATAATCATAATCTTAGTGAAAACATATTACTTAAAAAAAAAAAAAAAAAAGCAGGGTCGAATAAGCTGGCCACCTTAACGACATATAAACAAATAAACAGACAAGCGTGGACATGGACACATACAGTATATGTAAACAGACAAATATCAGCAATGACAAAAAACAACGAGCTGACAAACATAGAACAGAGACATAGAAATATAAGGCCCCCTTTTTTTTCTTTTAAACTGTGTAAGACGGGGTATGTAGGGGATGCTTTAGGGCGTGGCTACTTTGTGATTGACAGGTCGCTACCACGGTGTTTGTCCAGTCTGGGAGTTGTCCGTGTTTTTGTCTTACCCTTTCACAGTGTGTTTTCAGTTCATGAAAGTTATCTGTACATTTTGGCCACCTAGAAATGTCTTATTCAGCGTTCCGTTGTACTTAGCTCCACCCTCTCGTGTCACTTCTGGTTCCAAAAAAAATCCCCAAATGCCGAACTCAAGGCTTCAACACAGTAGTCCACAAACCAATGGGTGACGTCACGGTGACTACGTCAACGTTTTATATTCAGTCTATGGTGATTAGTATATGTCAGTGGTATTTGGTGAACCCCTAACACTATAGGACATCCAACACAGATGTTGTGACTGGAAAAACTCCATGTGACTATCATGCTCCTGTGTATTATTATTCATAGTATTTATTTATTTACTTTTCATTATCTTTATCTTTATTCAGTATTTGCCATATTGCTGTATTTTCTATTCTGTTTTTCTTTCTTCACAGCTCAGCATTGACTACATTTAACTGAATGCAAAATCACTCTTATGAATAAATAAACTTTATAAAGTACATCTGAGACATACACATATTTCATACACAGTATAGACCATCCAAGACTCTTTATGATCCTGCCTTCATTACACTAAGTAGATTGGTGGAAATAAAAAATATTCAGTGATGAATTTCCATATGATGGTCACTGTTTTTCTACCGTGAAAAAAAAGATTTTGAGGCTCCTACCGTAATTCATCCTGAAGCTCCTCCTTGTGCATTTTCATTGGTACGAGCAGAAACTAGAACCACTACTGTGTGTAATGCACCAACCTGCTGTCCTTACTGCTCTCTGCTGTGTTTGATATGCTGTCGGAGTCTGAAATTATCGCTTTCTTTGGTGCATACTGATACGTGTCCTGTGTGTGTGTGTGTGTGTGTGTGTGTGTGCCTGCCACTTTAGATGATGTGCTGGCGAGGGATGCCGGTGAGTGTGTGATCTGTCTAGAGGAACTGCAGCAAGGGGACACCATAGCCAGACTGCCGTGCCTCTGCATCTACCACAAAAGGTGACACACACACACACACACACACAGATTTGAATCACTGCCCGGTTTATAATTTTGCACTTCTTCTAATTAAATCCACCTACTGCGTTCTAATAACATTCCTTAAAGATGGACAGTAGTTGTTGCATTTGATTAAGAGGTTATTCATATTATATCATTCGACAATAAAGGTGCTGCGTGTAGCATTTCTAAACATTGATGTATCACTGTTAGATTAACTGTGATAGCTTTGGGATAATTACCATGTGAGAGCAGGCTGCAATGAGTACTTCCTGTCACAAACAGGATGTTGCTTCTTCAGTTTTTTTCTCCCATTGGTTTTCAAATCACAAAATTTTTTTTATCTGTCCGTTCACTCCTGTAATCGTCTGCCATCACCTGACCCTCTGGTTGCTATGTAAAAACATCACCCTCCTCCTGCTTTGTGCCATAAAGCAAATCGGCTCACCTCTCTCCCAGTTTGACTCAGCACAGAAGTTTACAATGTTTTAGGTGGTTGTCTCCCTTGTATACAGCCGTTACAATCATGGATGGATTACCGAGCGGGCTTATTACCAGGCACAGGCCCAGGGGCCCAAAGTGTCAGGGGCCCCATTGGCCTTCACCCACAAAATGTCACTCAAAGAGACACATAGGCTATACAAACAAGGAAGAGACTCAAAATGACCACAAAGAAACATAAAACGATTAGGAAGAGACCCAAACAGCTACAAAGAGATACAAGAAAGCTGCAAAGAGACATAAAGAGACTCATGACGACTATGAAAAGGGGCAGAACAACCACAAAGAGACACAAAATGACTACAAAGAGACCAAAACAACTACAAAGAGATACAAGACAGCTCCAAAGAGACTCATAACGACTATGAAAAAAGGGCAGAACAACCACAAAGAGACACAAAATGACTACAAAAGGAGCAAAATAACCACAAAAAAGCTACAAAAAGACCAAAACAATTACAAAGAGACACCAAGCCACTACAAGGCGACACAAAAAATTAGACATAAAACCACAGAGAGATGCGTAACCAGACACAAAACAACAACAAAAAGAGGCTAAGTAAGGGATAATGTACAGCGAGCCGGTCATTGTTGTGAAAGAATCCCCTTTGCGTCGGGGGCTCTCATCGCCCTGAAGGGGTTTATTTCACAACAATGACCCGCTAGCTGTACATTATCCCGCTTATTACACGGCTACTTACTGAAGAAATCAATATTTTGACACAAAAACGGTCCACCAGAGTCCGACATCAGAGCTGCGGCCATAGCAACGGTCTGTTATACATAGCAACGGTCTGTTATACATAGCAACGGTCAGTAATACAGAAATTACAGACCGCAGAACGCCGTGATTGACCAATCAGAATCGAGTAATCAACACAGCCGTGTAATAAGCAACTATAAAGTCTGTGTGTCTTGCTCCTGTGTAGGAGAGGTGGTGGGGCCTTTTGCATGTCTGTGTGCCCAGGGGACCCATTGTCTCATAATCCGCCCATGGCTACATTGATGCCTTGACATAAATGTGGAAATTATTTATTGATGTCAAATGATACACGTAGCACCTTTAAGTTCCAATCTGTCAACACAAACAATAAATATTTGGTTGAAGCTGCATTTCTACACAGCTTCTGTGTACACTGTAAGTAAGAGTTCAGTGTAAACTGATGAGTTCAGGTTTATGGGCAACATAATTACCCAAGTACTGTGCTTGAAAAGTGCTTTCCTTGAAATCGTTTTATAGGTTGAAAAAGTCACATCCATTGTCAGCTACAATTTTTAGGAACTTAAGGTACTTTACTTTAGGTCTTTGTTTCCTAAACCCAGCTTATCTGACAGTTATAGTTGCTTAACAGAGTAAGACTGATTAGATTCCACACATGTATGAGTGAATATGTTGTCATTATGATTTGTATTTTGCATAATATTAGCATTAGTGTCCTGGATTTCAATGCAAAAGAGGTTTTTAGATGATACTTTGATCTATGGCTGGGACGATTCACTTACTGTATCTCCAGATTCAATACTATCACGATATTTGGGTGCCGATTCGATATGTATTGCGATTTTTAAGTATTTTGATTCGATATTGCGATTTATTGCGATCTTTGTTAACTTTTTTAACACTAGACCATGGGAAAAAGTTGAATCATACACTTCAAGGGACTTTTACTTTGGAAAATATCTAAATTAATACAGTAAGAATGTTTGATTTTCAGCATGTATGTAGTCAGAGATGTCCTGAAGTCAAATATATCAGTCATTGTCAGGAATTATTTATTAAACTTTTTCCAGCAAACCAAAAACATTTCCCTCACAAATTAGTGGTATTTTCTTTTTAGTTTATAAGGAACATGTAATGTTTTATACTTCTGGTGAATATAATCAAATCAATCTTATTTCCATAGATGTATTTTGTATATACAGTTCCCTTTGTTAAACTCCTTATTTTGGAAAACCGGACGTAGTCACACGTGTATACTTCCTCTAACTTCTCCAAGGTGGTCTCTAGCTCTCCCGTCAGCTCCGTTCTCTAAATGGGTGCTCTACAGTTGTAGCGTCGGCCCATTTGACCACGGAGATGAGAGCGACGGCCGGCTCGACCGCACGTTACCGCGATACGATACAGTTTCCTGTCCGTGACAGAGTTAGCATGCAGCTTTAGCCGTGATGTCTAGCTCTGCTTTTCCTGTCAATGTGTGAAACCCAAAGTGTTTCCATACTTTACTGGATGTGTAGTGTTTACCACGCTGGATTTAACATGTGAGGGTGCAGGTCGTATCCACGCTGAACCTCCAACGTTTTCTACTTTTTTGTTTCAGCTTGCGGCAGATTTGTTTTGGTTGAAGGATACGGAACGAATATGACGTGATGTTACTCAGACTACAACAATGAAAGCAGTAACTTCCTTCTAACTCCGCATAGACTCAAATGAAGCAAATATATCGATTCTGGCATTAAAAATCAATTTCAAAATCGTAAAAAAAAACAAACACGATACATTGGTGAATCGATTTTTTTTTTCTCACCCCTACTTTGATCTGCTTCAAATATCTTTATTACACATCCATTGTACAATTTTCAGATACTTTGCTTGAGTATTTTTTATTTTATGTTACTTCATATTTCTACTTCACAAAATTTTAGAGAGAAAATATGTACGTATTGCTCAGCTACATGACAGTCAATGCAACGTTGCAGGTTAAGATCAATTGGATTTCACACATGTATGATGGATATGTTGTTACTACAATTAGCAAAGCATTAGCATCAGTATTGTAATGTAAATCAGTTGTAAACATAACAGATGTTTGATGGCTTAAAAAAAACGATTTTGGTTGAAACATCCACAGTACAACAGTGAAGTACTTTTCTAGTTTTTATTATATGCTATACTTCTACTTCACTATACTTCAGGGGGAAATATTACAGTGCAATATATATAATACAATTTATATTATTTTTAATAAACTCCATATCTGAGAGCTATGCATGTAGTTATTTTGTGGATAAGATTTTAGATGCAAACAAAACATCAACTATTATTGTGTTTATGTCATTGTGGTATTACTTTCATTTAAATTACTGCTACACTTACGTTAAGGATGTTCTATCACCACACACAAATACTAACAGAGAAATGCAGTTAAAAGGTAAACTGTTCCATAAAACACAGTATGAATGTGACATTTTACAAGCTTAAAATAATGCATGTGTGAGTGTGCTGTAACAGTGCTGTTGTGCTTCCCTCAGGGTCCCATCTATATATTATATATTGTGTATGTTCCGTATGTGGGAGTGCATGGAGGCCTTCCAACATGCCTACCTGTTACTTTAGCAACAATCCCCCGTAGTACTGAATCCATAGAAGACTACCATATAATTGTTATCTTCTGATCTCTCTCTCAAGTGTTCTCTGTATTTGCAGCTGTATTATACAGACGTGTTGTTTGACTAAATAACCTGTGTGCCTGTGTGCAGCTGTATAGACTCGTGGTTTGAGATCAATCGGTCCTGCCCCGAACACCCCTCTGACTGACTGACCACCAGGCCTACTATGAATACGGTTCAAGGTGAGACACACAGCACATACATACTGTACACACTACTGTCTGTACTGAATGCTAATTATTTCAAGATAAGATTGTGCATGTAAACCAGTATACAGAAGCTCATATTGGCTTTGTATTCACATTTAGATGTGGTCCACTCTGTGTATGCCTCCACTGATATGATAGACTTTATGACTTTTTTGACTTGATACAAATCCATTGTAGAAATTATAAGAAATCGTTGTTGTGGTGAATGGGAAGACATTAAACATAACCAAACAGTTTTTATATTTTCCATCCATTTGTAACCACTTGTGCTATTCAGGGTCGCGGGTTTTATATTTTGAAGATGAAACGTGTAAATAATAATTATATCTTCATTTGTTCAGCACCTTTCAAAGGCGTGAGTGTACGCAGATAATTGTCTTCCATGCCACTGAAACCATTTTTTCTATTAATATGTTGCTTGATAAACCATATCTAACTACAAGTGATGAATCATTTTTCCAACTCTCTGTCTGTCTGTCTGTCTGTCTGCCTGTCTGTGCCCCACCCCTCCTGCTCTCTGTCTCCAGGACATCTTGTAGTCCTGCCATGGATATCTGGACACAGACAACCAAATCTGATGAAACAATCAAAGCGATCAACACATACTTATCCTGACAGAATCCACCATCCTAACCAAGATAATTATTCCTTGTGAACTGAACCCAAAAAAACGTGACCGTCAAAACCATCGTACATTAAAGGGGCCCCTCCCGAGTCCTGAGTTTCACATCTGCTGAAGAGACTGCTTCCCTCCCCTCCCACTTCTCCAGGCTAACAGTCCCTTAAAGGGCTTCATCTGCCTCAACTCCCACCCCCCCCTCCAACTCAAGTGGCCAGTTGCCTCCATGACATGCTCAGGTCCTTGCAGGCCTCCAGCAGCTAGCCTTCCATCTTGTGTCTGGATCCAGGCCTGTCAGTCATTAGTGTCCAGCCCTCCCATGGCCTTAACTGGGGAGAGGAGAGGAAGCAGAGCAGGGAGGAGGGGCAGGAGGGAAGACGAAGGAAACCATACGAGCAAAGAAGTAAGATGACGAGGATGAGGAGGAGGAGGAAACCAATGAATTGAGGATTGTTGAGCGGCAGAAGCTTGCTTTGAGATCAGACTTTTACATCATCCGGCAGGTCTCTCATCGCACAACGGGACTCCCAACTTCGGTGACGTCCTCTCATAACAGACTGGGTCCCAGTGTGCTTCTTTCTCATAGTTCCTGCCTCAGTTTCTGCGCCCTTCCTCACCAATTTGACTCATAGTAATCGAATCAAAGAGTCCCCCAAAATGCTTCTTAGATCTGGTTTGTGCACACCTGGGCAGCCAGGGAGGGATGGAGGGATAAGAAACAAACAAACTGGGATGTCAGCTTGTCTTGTATGTAGACGATGGAGGGCGGGGGGGGTGGGGAATCTAAAGATGGACTGGGGGTGGAGAGGGATTGGGAGGGAGGAAGGGGCCAGCAGTGTAGTTTACGCTCCTACTGTGTAACGTGTGTTTGGGATGCTCCAGTGTCAGGCTTCACCTGGTATGTGTATGTAAACTATGTGTTTGAGTGAGTGAGTGAGTGAGTGTGTGTGTCTGAGCTTGGAACTGTGACAACATAGCTTTTGCTGAAGCCTAGTGTGTGTGTGTGTGTGTGTGTGTGTGTGTGAGTGCGTGTGTGTTACAGCGTGAAAGGTCAGTGTAGAGGGCTGACTGGGACAGTGCTGTGTGTGTGTCTGTGTATTGAAATGTTTACAGTGTAGATGTCCATGTTCCCTGTGTGTGCGACTGGCAGTCCTCCCTTTACTTTGCTGATGTTTACAGCTACAGAGAAGCGACATGACATATTGTAAATTACGCACCTAACCTCTCTCGGTTCTTTCTTTTTAGATCTGCCAGATTTTTCATGTGATCATGATTAGTCATTTTCTCGTGAGAGTCGCGAGTGTGAGAGCGTGTGTGCGTCTCTCTGTGCATATGACTGTTTGTGCATGAGTGTGTGAGTGTGTGTGTGAGTGTGTGTGTGTGTGTGTGTGTGTGTGTGATTCTAAAGGCGCCTCTTGGTCTATGCTACTGTCGGTTCCCCACATTGTGTTTCTGCTAGAGTAGGTCTGGCTGACTGCGACTGGAGACGCGAGCCACTCAGACCCCGAAAAAGGACTCTGTAGCCCCGCTGTGGATCCACTGGATGGGGCTTATTTATTCATTTGTTCATATTTAACAATATTTGTTTAATATTCCAATTATGTGAGGTGTTACCCACTCTTCAGAATGCCAAGAGCTGATGTATGAAGACTTCTACAAATCAACATACAAACAAACTGCATTTACAAAGCTACTGTAAACAAATGGTGGAATAAATTGTGCTAGATGACAGACTCTATTTTCATTCACTTTCCTTCTGTGACCAGGGTACAATCTATGCAAACTGAACAGCGCTGGGTTTCCCATTAAACATCTTAATCCTGACATTATTGTCGGCCTATAGACACACAGCATGTGTTATACCGGTATATTAATGGGACATGGTTATACAGTTGACTCTTTTGGAAAAAATCCACCCTTGAACCATCTCCCACACCAGTCAGAGTTATTTTGGGATTGAATGTGATGTATCCTCTTTCACTAAACAGGTTGTGTGTAATCCGATTTCATTTAGTTATTTTACTACATTTCCCAGAATGCCGTTTGACAATTGCCAAGAAACGTGCTTAGAGAGGCAGAGTCCCGCCCCTTCCGATGGACCACCATGGAAACTTATTTCGGAACAAATATGTACGGTAGTCAACGGCAAGGGACAAATATTTCTTTGAACCCGTTTTAATTGCTCCATGAAACACACATATGATGTTTGTCAATATAAAACTTTTTTTTGCAAGTCAAGAAAGTCACAGTTTGTTGTAAAACTGTTGAAGTATCAGACTGTGAAAATACGTAATTAGAAAGACAACACACCCAAAAGTGTCGTAGTGACGTCTCTCTCTCTGAAGCTACGATGTCTGTGTGTTTCCTACTGGGATGAACTCACACCAGCAACGGGTCTGATCCTTCTTTCTCTTCCCGGCTGATAAAAAAATCAGGAGTCGCTGATAAAACACATCAGGTCATATAACGTTTCATTTGTGCGTGGAACATAGCTAAGTTAGCTAGCACTAGCTAGTGTGGTGACGTATATTGTGCGAGACGAGAGACGTAGTTCACTGAGCGGTTTCACACAAAACTAAATGATATTACGACAAACTGAGACTTTCTTGACTTGCAAAACTATCTTTTAAAGGTCCAATATTGTAAAAAGTGAGATTTTCATGTCTTTTATATCATAAAGCAGGTTTAAGTGGTATATAAATACTGTGAAAGTATCAAAACACTCAATCCATGGGGAAATACACACAGACCATATTCAGAAAATGTGCGTTTGAAACAAGCCGTTAGGATTTCTGTCCATTTGTGATGTCACAAATCTACAATATTTAGACCATTTCACAGTTTTAAACGTAAACATTCTAAATGTGTCCCAGTTTATTTCCTGTTGCAGTGTATGTGAATAACATCAGCTGACAGGATGTAAACATGGACCCAAGCTGTTTCCTAAACAACACAGTTTTGTTGCCATTACGTTGAAATGCACTAAAACGGAGTGTTTCAGACAGAGCATGAATACACGTATATTCAGACAGACAGTATGAGAAAAATAATGTGTTTTTTGAACATTAAAGCATGTAAACATGTTCTAGTAGAAACCCAAAATACAAACATGAACCTGAAAATGAGCATGATATGTCCTCTTTAAATTGACAAACATCATATGTGTGATTCATGGCGCAATTCAAATGGTATATAAAAAAATATTTGTCTCTCTCCGTTGACTACCGTACATATTTTTTCCGAAATAAGGTCCTATGGGGTCCACTGGAAGGGGAGGGACTTTGCCTTTCTATAGGAATAGAATATGTGTACAACTGTCTATTTCTACTACTACTGCATTGAGAGTTGTGAGGTGCAAAGAGCAGCTGTCTCCAAAATAATTTTTCCCCTCCTCAACATAACACTATTTCAACTTTGTTTCTGAAAAATCATATTTTTTTCATTTAGCATGATGGACGGCTCTAAAAACTACAATACCCATGAGCCCTAGCCACCATTGCAATAGAGAAGATGCTGGTATAGCTTTTCACTAAAATGATGAAACTACTTTTATCCCTTTGTTTTATTGCTCTATAGTCACTTTTATCAGTGTTGTACCAGGAAGTATGGCATTTAACACAATTGAATGCAGTCGTCTTACAAAGGGGCCTCTGTGGTGCTCTGAAGCTGACAGGAAAACTGCCTCAGATGTGATCAGTTGAGAGTTAACCATTTATACAACACTGGCTGCTCTGCACTCATACTGTGCTAAGGATTTTTATTTCCTGTATAAAATGGATGTTAAAGTCAGCACGGTCCATTTTGGGGACCCATCATGAGAGCCTTTTCATACAACTTTACTTGAAGTGCAATGCGAAGCATCATAAGGACTGTAAATGCACACCCAACTCTATCAACAATGGGTTCACATGACTACATGTATGTGAAAGGTGTCAGCTGCAGTGATGAGCCTTCAAAGACTGCAGTTCCTCCCCATCTCTACGGAGCTTTTTTAGCTTATTTCAGCTCATCGTCATCATCATCAGCAGACAGCAGGCAGCTGTTACAGCGAGAAAGCTTTAATAAACCCACTGTACACTACCTGCCTATCACTTAAAGGTCCCATATTGTAAAAAGTGACATTTCCATGGCTTTTATATTATAAAGCAGGTTTAAGTTCTATATAAATATTGTGAAAGTATCGAAATGCTTAATCCACAGAGAAATACACATAGCCCGTAATCAGAAACTGAGCTTTTGAAACAAGCCGTCAGGATTTCTGTCCATTTGTGATGTCACAAATCTACAATATTTAGACCATTTCAAAGTTTTAAATGTAAACATTCTAAATGGGTCCCAGTTTATTTCCTGTTGCAGTGGATGTGAATGACGTCAGCTGACAGGATGTAAACATGGACCCAAGCTGTTTCCTAGCAACGCAATTCTGTTACAATTCCATTGAAATGTACTAAAACGGAGCATTTCAGACAGAGGGTAAATACAGTTATATTCAAGCAGAGAGTATGAGGAAAATAAAGGTTTTTTTAAACATTAAAGTAGGTAAACATGTTCTAGTAAAAACCCAAAATACAAGTAAGAACCTGAAAATGAGCATGATATGGGACCTTTAACAGCAGACAACAGACACAGTTATTGATTATTGTTATTTTTTTTTTTCCTGATTACATTACATCTAATATTAAAGCTTCAGTAGGCAGAATATTTTTGGCATCATTGGGCAAAAATAACCTTTCAGCATATTGTAATTCAAGTGTTCTGAGAGAAAACTAGACTTCTGCACCTCCTCGTTGCTCTGTTTTCAGGCTTTAAAAAAATCTAGCCCATGACGGGAGACTTTGACCAATCACAGGTAATTTCAGAGAGAGAGCGTTCCTATTGGCTGTGCTCCAGCTGGTGGGCGGTGTTTGGTATTTCTTCAACTGATTTCAACATGGCTGCCGGGTCACAAACTTTCTCATTTTACAGCTAAACAGTACACTACAAGATGATTCTGGAAACATTTGAGGAGAGAAATAGTCATTACAGTAACAGAATATTGATTCATATTTGATCAGCGCTGCCTAGTTTGACCGTTTGATCAGTGTTTGCGAGTGATTGACAGCCGGCTCTAATTGACGGCAGCTGGACGGCAGACTCCAGATCAGCTCTGACTGCTTGTTTTCCTCCGATATGTGAAATCTTGCAGATGCCATTAGGAGCACCGGAGGACACCGGAGGACACAGAGGCACACATTTTTTTTAGATTACCTATCTCATGCACTACTGTCAGGATATAGTGAATAACTTTTTTTAATCATATTTGCTCCATTTCTACCCACTGCTGCTTTAAAGCACTTGTGATCATAATGTAGTTATTATGCCTCGTCAGCACCACTTCAAATAAAGTGTTACAAGCGTCTTAGTGCTGAGATCATCCATGTTCCTTGTTAAGGCTATGACACATGGAGGGTTCCAGACAGAGGGTGGTGTTAACTTCAGCAAGGATGGAGATCAACATCATGGTGCTGGCCGTAAGAAGCCAAATAATAATGGTAATTGCTAACCTCATTGCCTATTTTTGTGACACACAACGTTCTCTGTGTATCATGGCCCGCGGCTAATGGAGGGGGATGATCTCTTTGAGAACTGATGTGTGCCTCAGTCTGTTTAGTTTGCAGAGTGAAAATATCTAATGAGTCTCTCAGACTGCTGCTACAGTCAACAGTAAGCCCACTGTACCGGCTGCCTGCCCACTCCGCTCAGACACACAGCTACAACAATACAGTACCTTCGTTTAATATGGCTTTATTTCATTTGACTCCATTTAGGTCGTGACTTATTTGACTTTCCAAAGATGTGAATGGCTGCCTGCTTTCTGGGGGCGCCGACGAACATGTCTGATGACTTTGATGTGCAATCTGTAGGATGAGTAATGATTATGACATATAATAATCTATAATATTAAAAATGTCAAAATAAGAAAGATGACTGACCTGTTCTTCCTTTTGTCTAGATTTGTAAAGTGATGGTAGCCTAACAGATGGGAAATACATGACTACAAAATGGGTTAGGTGGCATTTTTCATTCATCAACTGATAAATGTGATCGGGATAGAGCAAAAGAGAAGCATGAGCATGCTAATTTCCAATTTAATTTAAATGAAAATCAAGGTTGACTTTTTATTGCTTGTTTGAAGTGCTTTTCATTATTATCCTCTATTTGTGTTATTATTATTATTAT
This sequence comes from Adelosebastes latens, assembly GCA_916700685.1. NCBI lineage: Eukaryota > Metazoa > Chordata > Actinopteri > Perciformes > Sebastidae > Adelosebastes > Adelosebastes latens. The sequence continues at coordinate 22,055 of CAKAKR010034108.1, forward strand.
TATTATTATTATTATTATTATTATTATTTTTATAACAAATCTACATGACTGCTAAACCTTATTAGTACAGGACACAAGGGGGCTTTAAATTTGTAATGGTAATATTCTGACCTCTATTGGCTAAATTCGTAATTGCACTTGAGTTTTTATAGCAAAATAGGCGAATACAATTTTTTGTTTTTATTGAAAGTATTTTTCATTATTATTATTATTATTATTATTATTATTATTATTATTATTATTGTTATTATTTATTTATTTATAAAAACAGCAACCTTTAGAATATAAAGCAGAACAAAACAACAGACAACAGATATTGTGACCCAGTTCGACTCATATTGAATCAATTGCTCTGGTCTAGATCTCACAGCGGCGCTCTGATTGGTCAACAGGCTCTGGCGCCAAAACAGCGAGGAGGAAGAGGAGTTGTAAACAGACAGGAGAGATCTCTGCTCGATGTGTCAGTAGATATATTCAGTATAAAGCTACTGTCGGCCTCATTCGGCCACACAACATGGACACACAGTCGTATCTCCCCGTGCAGCCCGGTGTGGGGATGCAGGAGAGCTTCCTGTCTCTAGACGACATCCTGCTCTCACACGAGAGACTTCCCATCCGGACGGAGTGCAGCTTTCCTCGGCTCGGCTTTCTGGAGAAGTCCAGTGACACACAGGATATACCGGAGGTCGGTAACGTTACTGAAGAACATGTCGCGATAGTTACAATGTTGTCAATGTATTTATTTAGAGGTAATTGTGTCTATAAGAAATACAGCTACAGGTAGATGGATAGATAGAGGTCTTCTTGTTATGTAAAGAAAGTGACGCCAGACTTCACTCACTATACTGCAGTTTACTCTTACTTTGCTGTATTAGTATTAGTACTATGTGGTAAAAAATGATTAAGAATGCTAAAGAAAATAAGCAAGACCACTTTTCAATTCGGCTTGTTTATTACTTACCAAAACTTGATTATTATTAGTATTATCCCGGAGGAAACTTGCCTTGCATGGAGGCATTGACACACAGCTCACAGGCATGACGTCACACTGATGATCAATGAACAGCAACAATCAATAGTGAAGGACATAAAGCATAAAATATAAACTTGTGTTACTCAGGAACCAGCAGTGAAATTTAAATATTTTATCATAATAATATCGTTTGGTCTGTTACTGGTTGAAGCTCAACATCTAACAATACAGATGAGGTACCACTCACATTTCATGGAAATGTACTTTAGTTAACTTTGACTTCATAGGAAATATTTTATGTAATAATACACAACACTTGATCTGAAACCCTAAACTTACTAGGGCTGTGTATTAGAAAGAATCTGACAATACGATATGTATCATGATACAGGGGATACGATTCAATATATTACGATACTGTAAGCAAGGTGATATATTGCGATTTTTAAAAAAAAAAACAATTTTAGGAAAACTGTCATCGTATTAAGAACACACCATCATATGCATAAAGTAAAATAAGTTTATTTTTTATGTAACCAGAAGAGTGGGAACGTTGGAGGGTCTGCTTGGATACGACCTGCACCCTCACATGTTAAATCCAGCGTGGTAAACACTACACATCCAGTAAAGTATGGAAACACTTTGGGTTTCACACATTGCAGGAAAAGCAGAGCTAGACATTACGGCTAAAGCTGCATGCTAACTCTGTCACGGACAGGAAACGTTATCGTATCGCGGTATTCGTGCGGTCGAGCCGGCCGTCGCTCTCATCTCCGTGGTCAAATGGGCCGACGCTACAACTGTAGAGCACCCATATACTGACATTTATGTTAAATGCATTCAAACGGCCCCGATTGAGCTGACCATGGTTGTATAAAGAGAACGGAGCTGACGGGAGAGCTAGAGACGGACTTGGACTTCAAGACATCTCTGACTACATGCATGCTGAAAATCAAACATTTTGATGTATTAATTTCGATATTTTTCAAATTAAAATCCCATGGTCTAGCCTTAAAAAAGTTAACAAAATCGCAATAAATCGTAATATCGAATTGCAATACTTAAAAATCGCAATACATATATCGAATCGCCACTCAAGTATCGTGATAATATCACTCAGGAGATAGGTGTATCGTCCCAGCCCTAGTATGGACCCCAGAGAGCAGGCAACTCGACAATTCCTCCAACTCTGAAGTCCATTTCCTTTATCTCAGGGTACAAAGATGGAGCTTCCTTTGTGGCTGTCCAAGGGTCTGTACGAGAAGAAGAGGAGAGTGTTGTCGGTTGAGCTTCCGAAGGTGTACAGAGAGGGCTGGAGGACTGTGTTCAACGCAGACCCCAACGTGGTGGATCTGCATAAGATGGGGCCCTACTACTACGGCCTGGGATCCCAGATGCTGCACTTTGACAGCCCAGAGAACCCAGAGATCGCACAGACGCTGCTGCAGGTGAACAACACGCACAAACATTAACACAAAACACTTGATTTAACATGAGAAGGTACCAAAACAATGCTGGTATTGAATTTCAAACCTCATCGTTGGTATTTGCATGAAACAATTTATAATAGAACTCAGGTCTACACTGGAAGACCATTAACAAATAATACATCATTTAAATATCCGACAGGGGTCCTTGTTACGCACATTACATCATTACGTCAACCTGATTTATTTACTTCATCAAGGAAAACTATGACCTCTGGGAGGTGAGACAAACCTGCAGGACAAAAAAAGGTAGTCACTTCTCATGGTGGCAGATGTTAAGTGGGCTTAGACTCTTCATTAAATTTTAAAATGAACAGATAAGTGTAATTTTAATTAATTAACTGAGATTGTCCCTATCTTAAGCTATGTGTTCACAGATGTACACAGTGTATGCTTTTACAGATCCCATCATCTCTTCTTGTAATTTAGTGCTACTTGGCTGTGAGGAAAAAAAACACACCATTAGAGTTGAATTGCTGTGCATTGCTAAATCGACCTTGTGAATATTATGTGTTTGCTTTCACTAAAATGGTGATACTTACCCAGACAGACTGACTCAGACTTGTTTTTCTTTCCCTAAATTCTTTCAACATCAGCGGCAGCCAAACGGTGTATAAACTGTACGCCCTCTGTTAAATGCAGGGACATCATTTTGTAATGGTCAGATATCTAAATTAGTTTTTACAGACTTTCAATGTGGAATGTGAGATCAGTGGTTTACAACACTGGCCCATATCGTATATGTATGTATATATGTATCTGATCTGGAGGTCGGTACACTATATACTGTAAGCAATAATTCATTTGCTGAGAATTACACATTTTTCTCTGTTATAATCAAAAGTTTTTCCTTGTCGTCATTCATTCATTTTTATGATCATTTGTATATAAAAGTGTAGAATCCATTTATTTTAACAACTAAAGGGCCACATCCAAATAAAGCAGCAAATGGTGAAAAATCTGCCAAGCAGCTGATACAACTAGACTCTAGTGAAATATTATGTGTTGTCCTTTGATCAGTATACAGATTGGTATGCTTTATTTTTTACATAAAAAAATAACTGTCAAATGTGAGTTTCCCACAAAAACGTTCAAAATAGTCCGGCATTTTTAGGTGAATTTTGTTACCTTAGTACAGAGCCAGGCTAGCTGTTCCCCCTGATTCAAGTCTTAATGCTAAGCTAAGCTAACTGGCTGCTGGCTGTAGCCTTATATTTAATGTACATGTATATGTGAGAGGTATCGATCTTCTCATCTAACTCTCCGTCAAAAAGCAAAGAAGTGTAATTTCCAAAATGTTGAACTATTCATTTAACAAGGTTTTGTTACACCTAAAGTAAAATGTTTGAAACAGAAAGTGATGGCAGCTGCATCGAGCAAAAGTCACCTTTGCTACTCAAAGTGAGAGCACATTTGGAGGATTTCTTTCCCTTTTTTTTGCAGATCCACAGGTGACTACGATGTCACATTTTACTAGAATATTTTCTTCTTTTTTTTTCCTTTGAGAAAATATTGTTCATGTGTGCTACACATGCGAGTCTGTATGTCAGAGAATTTCACAATTTGTGATGCACACAGTAGGTTTTCCAGCCAATGAAACGCAACAGATTTGATTGTTATTCTTGACTTGTGTTTTCATGAGAGATAAAGATGTTTGTACAAGCTCGCAATACCCAAAACAGTTTTCTGGGTGTCTTTTAGATGTCTGAATAAATGTGTGGTCAAATAATTAATAATACATATTGCATTGTACAACAGCCCAGATGCTTTGCTACAAAATTTTCATAGATCAACAGACACAATGCAGATTCAAAACAAACGCAGCCAGTGTTATTTATTACATTACAGCTAGGGGGTGCAATCAGATCAGAAAACATGGGCAAGACTACTGGTTATTTGATGCAGCTGTTACCAGGCAGATTACCTCTAATCTCATTGTTTGACAGACACGCAGAAACAGAGGGTTGTTGCACACTACAAGACTTCTCCATGGCCTTACACACCACAAGGTTTTCACACATTTCAAGCATCAGAATTGCCACCTTGGTTGTTTTTAACCACATGGACTTGATAAGAAAGTGCATGATATTGAATATCTTCTCCATTTCCTTAGCATGTTTATGTGATGTTTTAACTCTACCAAGAACCAAATGAGTGAAAACGGAGCACGTTATGAAGTCTGAGCTGCATGCAGCCGGTTTTCAGAACTGCTGGTGCTCACTACATTTATATAAATTATACATAACTACATTTCTATAGAGACTCTTTAAACCCAGGCACTGTGAAGACTGAAGAAACAAAAATATCAAGGTGGACATTAGGATTTATAGGTTTATAGACTAAATTATACACCAGCTTGGTATGTGTACTTGTAATATTATAATATTAGGACCAGAAGGGGTTCATTTGGGCAGAAATGTGTCACTACAAACTGAGTTTGAATCATTTATATTTGATTTGATTGCTCAACTTGAATAATTGCATTGAAAAACTGAATTTAATCACATAATTTGAATTTGGAGGCATGAGAGAAAAACAAAGTTTTCTTCAAGAATTCAAGGTAATACGTTGTGAGTAATTGATATACAAATGGTCGTTTTGTAGGTGAAGTATTCCTTTAATGTAAAATACCTCAACGGCAATAATACTCACCCTATATGTGCTGTCTTTGTCTTCTCACCTAACCGCTGGCAAACTGTCGACATTGTCCTTCGTCCAGACGTTCATGGGTCGGTTCAGACGGAACATGGACTCCTCCCAGAATGCCTACAACGAGGACACGTCTGCGCTGGTGGAGCGTCTGGACTGTCTGGAGAGGGCTCTGTTCACGTCCGGGCAGAGCGGCCTCAACGGCTTCCAGAGCTGGGAGAAAGGCCAGGCCTCACAACTCACCGCCTCCAGTCTTGTTCTCAACTACCGCAAGAGGAAGATCACCGATATGCAGCCCTGACCTCGGCACTGAGGTTAAAAGACACAGACACTGATCAGAACTTAGACAGAGCACGACGGCAGCACTGACAAATCACCACCCTCTACCTCTGAGCCATGCTCTCCGTGGTGTTACGAGGATACATTCTCATTATTTTGTCACATTGTGTGAGTGTCACGTAATCTCGACAATTTGACAATGTGTTCATAATCGCTAGGTGTTTCATCACCAGTGCCGAAACCGTTGATTTTTGATGGACATTCAGTTGATTATGAATCGTTGGTTGCTGAAATTTTGATTGTTGATTAATTGTTTTAACATGTATCAAGTAAAGATTCCTAACATTTGCTGGTTACAGCTTTATAAATGCAAACAGTTGCTTGTTCTTTCTGTTATATCATTACAGATGGGTAACCTTGGGAGTTTTAGGCTGGTCAGTAGAGGTGGGTCACATGGATGTATGGACGTTTTTTGCCTTCATATACGTAATTCGATATCCAAAATGGCAACATTTGCCATAAAGCAGTCCAACTCGGTCATTTCTAAATTGCCAACAAACACAACTGGAGATATTAAAGGGATGGCTACCTTGGTAGAAACAGTAGAGAAAAACATATTATTGTATAATTAATATCTCACTATCAGCAATACATTTTAGTCTTGATTTTACAAATATTTGCATGGGATCTTGTTGCAGACTGTTGTTTCAGCATCTACTTGTGGTCATACAAGTACCACTTTGTTGCGTACTGTGGCAAGATGGTCTTTGAAACTGGAAAACAAACTGTAGTCACAGCATGCAGATTTAGGTCACCTCTCAACTGTTGTGCAGAGTGAGCAGAATCTGCATTTACCACCCGTCAGGCACCAAATGCTACTAAAACTGAGTGACTTAGTCATTGAGACCATAACATTCTGAATGCATTTATAAACAGTATTTCCTTCTGCTTAAACTCTGCATGAAACCCCACTTCTTCTCATCATCATGAGCCGACTGTATCCAAGAAAAACAACATAGCAACAGGCTGTTGATTAGCTGTCTATTCTGCCGCTACTCTGAACAACAAACTTTTCCTTTCTTCTCTGCCTCAAGTGACACTTTATGTAAATATTTCTGATTGGGAGTCTAGCCTATTATGCCATGCTATAATATGTTAGAAAGTAGGACAATAAATAGCTATTTTATCGATGTAGGCCAGGGGTCAGCAACCTGCGGCTCCGGGGCCACATGCCGCTCTTTAGCCCCTCTCCAGTGGCTCCCTGGGGATTTTTAAACATGGAAATGAATAACTGTTTTTCGTTTACATTTTCATTTTTATTTATCATTGTTGTGGGTCTATGGTACGACGGAGTATGAGGGCCACATTGAGGAAAATAAATCTGAGATTTCGAGAATAAAGTCATAGGTTTACGAGGGAAAAAAGTAATATGAGTCTCTCGTAATATGAGAATATTATAAAGTAGTAATTTTACGTGTTATTTTATTTTTTTCTCGTAAAGTTATGACTTTATTCTCGAAATCTCCGATTTTTTTTCCCTCAATGTGGCCCTAATACTCTGTCATACATTTGAACTAGGGCCCTCACTGCATTAGACTTATATACTATATACTTAGACTATAAACTGTGTTACCTTCATCACAATGCTCAAATGTTTTGCGGCTCCAGACAGATTTTATTTTATTTTTTTTGCCTAAAATGGCTCTTGTGATAGTAAAGGTTGCTGACCCCTGATGTAGGCGATAGGCCTTTTTCACTGCAGACATTTTGACTTGTCATAGCAGGAAATGCACGGGTGTTACTGAGAACATTGAAGAGTAACGTCTGTGTTTTTCAACCTGGACTCTATTTCCCCATGTTTTGGTGTCTAAGTGACTAATGGGGACAACAACTTTTGAAATTGATCCAGTATTGAGGGATAAAAGCTGCAGACTAAAAGTTACAGTCCACTAAAAGTGCTTGTTCTTTTTTCCACTGACGGGCTTCAGATTGTTATTACAAGTGTCTGACTACATTATGGAAAGAACCCTACAGAGAAATAAAACCTCTTTCTTTACCTTCCCCTTGATCCGGTCTGTTTGTTATTGTGTGTCTCACTCAGAGAAGTCTCATTTTGAAATCTCACGTCGCATCCACATTGTCGAAATCATCTAAATATTCAGCGGTGACATTGAAAATCTTTTAGATAACACTAAGCTACGCTCTCTGTACTCCAACACAACAAACTCTGACAACTCCGGCACTCCTCTCTCCAACTCGCACTCACGTTTCCACCGTTGTCTTTCGGCAACAAGTCACATGACACAATAACAAACAGGAAGCGAAAGGGAAGAGAAACATTTTATTTTTCATAGGGTCCTTTCCATAATGTTGTCAGACACTTATAATATCAATCTGGACCTGTTAGCCTACCATTACATGACTGTTCAACCAGAAGGCGCAAAAATCAGACTGCATAGAGACCAGCCAGGAACCCTTGTTGCATGTCACCTTCTTTTCCCACATTGCCTTAAAGGTCCCATATTGTAAAAAGTGAGATTTTCAGGTCTTTTACATTATAAAGCAGGTTTAAGTGCTTTATAAATACTGTTCAACTATCAAAACGCTCAATATACTGTACGGAGAAATACACACAGCCCGTATTCAGAAATTGTGCGTTTGAAACAAGCCGTTAAGGATTTCTGTCCATTTGTGATGTCACAAATATACAATATTTAGACCATTACACGGCTTTAAACATAAACATTCTAAATGTGTCCCAATTTATTTCCTGTTGCAGTGTATGTAAATAACATGAGCTGACAGGAAGTAAACATGGACCCAAACTGTTGCCTAGCAACGCAATTCCGTTGCAATTCCATTGCAATTGCACTAATTCCATTGAAATGCACTAAAACGGAGCGTTTCAGACAGAGGGTAAATTCAGGTATATTCAGGCAGACAGTACGAGGAAAATAATGAGTTTTTTGAACATTATAGCATGTAAACATGTTCTATTAGAATCACAAAATACAAGTATGAACCTGAAAATGAGCACGATATGGGACCTTTAAATTCTTTATTAGGGCTGTGTATTGGAATCTGGCGATACGTATCATGATACAGGGGTTATGATTCAATATATTGTGATGTATTGCAAAACTGTAAGCAAGGTGATATATTGCAATTTTTTTAAATCTAATTTGAGGATAACTGTCATAGTATAAAGAACACACCATATGCATAAAATCTGAGTAAAAAAAGTTAACTTTTTTATACAATCAGAACAACACTACTTCTAGAGGACTCTGAATCTTTGCCAGTTAAATAAAGTATTGACTGAGTTAACATTTGCATTGATAACAATCTATACATTGTTTTTGAGAATTGATAGAGTATCACAAAGCATAATATCACGATACTCTATATTTTTTATGTTTCCTTACACCCCTATTCTTTATGCTACTAAAAGACTTCAGAACTGGGTTCATTTTAAATATATCAAGTTTTTTTAGAGTACCTGCTGCAAAGTGAAATGTTACTTCACAATATGTACATTTCTGACTTAAGGCATTGACGCTATAAACGTTCCCATGTTTATTTTCCGCTCTTACATTGTGTTTGTATTCTATGTCTTACATTTGATCAGTTATTGTGTAACACTTTGTGATGTCTGATCCACAAAGTCGCTATATCATAAAACCTACCGTACCCAATCCGTAATACTATCATGGTAATGTTGATAATCGTCAGACCTCTACTAAAGCTGTCTCCTACTTGTTATTGATATTCAGCTTAATGACTCACTTGTGTGTAGCTGCCTCTGTATTTGTGATTTACAGTAATTACTGCTGCATCACAAACATGTAGAGTAGAATAATGAGGCAAAAAGACAGTTTGATATAGATATAGAGAGTGCCAAGAGGAAAACTACTTAAACAAAGAGGAACAGTTAATTTAATCCTGAACAACACTGACTGACGGACACTTATGTAACAAACAAACAAGATAACCCATGATCTCCACCATATTGGTATTTCCTGACTGTATTATTGTAAGGTGTTAATGGTATTTTGTCCACGCCCTCTCTGTCTATGTGTGAGTGTGTTGGCCTTTAGCTGCTTCTATCACTAGCTTGCTATCCCTGCAGTGGCGCTGCTTGTTATCCAGAGGTGACATTCAGACACCTCAGCCTGTGTGTGTTTGTTTTAGACTGAACTCCACCTCAGGGCTTTTCTGCATTAATTGATACTTTGATTTTTAATACTTAACTACATGTTGCCACTGTGTCAAATTGTATTATGGTATAAATTTTCTTTGTAAATATAAATTTAAAAAAAATAGTCCACCCCAGTGAAAATTGGGATTGGTTCAATGTATGTTGTTTTTGTCCAAAGGTCAGATCCATGAGGGGGGTAGTGGTATGCATTGCTGTCTACCACAGTGCCATCTTGATACTACCAATGGAGGGTGCCTGTGTTGATGTTTAATTCACCCAACACAGGCAACATCCCAGGGAAACCCTGGTTGTTGTTGTTGTTGGTGGGAATATTCACAGATAACCAGTAGGCTGCTATTATTGGTCAAATATGGATCTGTGTGGAAAAGGCATTAGCGTACCAAAGCATGTGATGGTGGCCCAGTCCTAGCTGCCCGCTGGAGTGTTAAATATGAGATGATGGACCAGCGAGTTAGAAGATAGGTCACTGGTGATGAAAATATTGACCTTGCCTCTGGGCTGTGACTATTGATCCTGATATAGAATTGTCCTGACAGAGGGAGGCATACACAAAAAGATACAGCTCCTTTGAATCTTCAAGTCGTTCACTTGTAATATATTGTCTGAGGTCTTAATTTTCAAAACAAAAATAAATGATGAATCTTGATTTTGTTTTTGAGGTTAACCCATGAAAACCGAAGTCTCTGCGTCAAGTCAGTGTTTGCGTCGGTTGGCCAACAGATCCACTTCCGCTCTCCCGAACCGGGACCAAATCTGCTTCACCACCTCTGGGTGAAGAGTCGTAAATGACCCATGTCATGAAATCTTCAGTCACTTTGTGATTGTCTATCAGTTTGTCATTCCTAAACATAACGTGTTTGTCCATTCATTATCTGTAACTGCTTATCCTGTTCAGGGTTGCGGGGGGGCTGGAGCCGATCCAAGCTGACATCGGGCGAAGGTGGGGTACACCCTGGACAGGTCTCCAGACTATCACAGGGCTGACACATAGAGACAGATAACCATTCACACTCACATTCACACCTACGGGGACATTTAGGGTGCTTTCACATTAGGGACCCGGGCCCGGATCCGAGTACACTTGTCCCCAAAGTCCAGTTTGATTGATTAGTGTGAACGCTCCGTACCGTACTCGGGGACGGTTCGTCGATCCTTACCCGAGTCAACTTGAAAAGGTGGTCTGGAGTACGGTTCATGTGTACTCTGGTACGGTTCGCATCAGGTGTGAAAGCCAACCGTACCAAAACACGGAAGTGGACCGCTATTTAACACGAGTAACGTCAGCAGTTAGCGAGTAGTTTTGAAAGGTCAGGCTTTTTTCAACGCCGCCGGTCTCCTCCGAAATCTGTATACATACAAAACTGTTTCATATCTATGTCTGTATCTGCGCGCAGCATGCGGCGATCTCATCCTCTGAACTGCACGGCCGTGGGTCATAAAACAGGAAGGCAGGCGAGAGGTTCCTTAAAATATAAACAACAGTAGACATTAGGGTTGGGCAATGTTTGTTATTTTATTTAGCTAGTTTAATGGTCTGTCTGCAGAAAAACGAGAGCCGCTCAGCGGGCAGAGAGAGAGAGACGGGGTGGGGGGGGGGAGTTTTCACATCAAACTCTGTGAAATAAGAGAAACAAATACACGTGGATGATGACGGAAGTGTACTCGGGTACGGAACAAATTTACTAATGTGAAAGCTGAGCAGAGAGGGGGGGCAATTGTACTCGGGCATGGTACGGATCAATCGTACCTAATGTGAAAGCACCCTTAGAGTCAACAATGAACCTAACCTGCATGTCTTTGGACTGTGGGAGGAAACCTGAGAACCCGGAGAAAACCCACGCTAACACAGGGAGAACATTCAATCTCCACACAGATGGGCCCCGAGCCGGGTTCGAACCTATGACCCTCTTGCTGTGAGGCGACAGTGCTAACCACTGCACTAATAAAAACGAACATTCCCTCTCAATATATATTAGTTGAATGGGGCATCAACAAAACATTAGTTTTTTCCTCTTTGTTTACAAGACAACACTACAGTACAGGTATTTAGTCCAATACTGTAGAGGTAAAATAATATACCTGCTGACAGTTTCTATCCAGACAGTCCTATAAACAAGCAGTAACAGCAGTGATATTTATTAAAATCCTTCTTTACCTATTTAAATGACCTGGGGCTACATTTTGGTCAACACCCAAAGGCCGGTCGGCTGACCTCCTGTCATGACACCGCCTGAGGATATTAATCAAAGCTCTACACCTTAGCACTCGACCTGGATCATCACAGCAACACTCCTCGGGATTACACAGAAGTCACATCAGTCATAAAATGAAGGATGCATTCACAATGAGTTTAGCCCCAACATCGTGACCATTGAGCTAAAATCTGCACAGTCTCACCCATAGGGTAGGATTTTATGGTGAGAAATCTAAACAGTAAGAACTGTGTTTGTAGGTTGATCTAACCATTACTGTCTTGCTTGCCGTCTCTGTAGGCAGATCTATTACAGGTCTTTCATTACTTCTGTCTGTGGGTCCTGGTGGGCAGTCTCAGCCAAAGGTTTAGCTGAAGCAAAGGGCAGACTGAGGGCACGCGTCCAGGAAGCTGACATACAAGACACTAATGCTGCCTCTGGCTTCTGTCTACTCTAAGGGCCTCTGACATTTGGTATTTGTTGGGAAACCATTTGTGTACATGATAAAATGCTGAGAGGAGCCCGAGGCGTATTCTCTCTCCCTCTCTCTCTCTCTGTTTGCCTCTCATTTTCTACATAGAAGTACCTAAATTGTAATGACATTTCTATTCTATTCTGTTTCACTTCATTCACATTTTAGCCCCGTATCTCTGAGTTAGCCTTACAACTATAATCTCACCACTCTCTCTCTCACTGTGGAGACATTGTGCAGCCAGCGTTTCTACTGTGAGCAGGGCCACCAGTACACCATACAATGCAATTAACTTTTCATCGTCTTCAGTCAACCGTAACCTATATGCCAATTACTTTTGTTGTAGAACACATCATTGGATTGAATTACAAGAACAAGAAGTCATTTTACAAGGTTCCACATGACTAATAAGTTTAAGTTAACTTCTGCACTTTTATGGTCGTCTGTTGTTCAAATGAATAAACTTGGCGATTCCCACTGAAGCCACCTATTGATTTATGGTTCTCGCGGTGAAGAGCTTCCATGTGCAAAGAAAGACACTGGCCACAGGCCAATGAGCTCTGTGTTTTCTTGGCTTGTTAAGAAGAAAAAGTCAGTTTGAGTGTGTCTATTACTCAGAGGAGTTTTTGCCAACATGAAGCAGCAGGATACTGTACTTACCATTAAAAAACATCAACTTAATAGAATCCAGTCCCTGAGGAACAGCAATATGCTGTGCAGTCATTCTAGTGTAGTAGTGTCTGGTTAAAGTTGCAAGTTACATAACATCCTGGGACCATGGCTGGGCAAGTTACTTGAAAAATACAGTCAATAAAAATAAATAATTAAACAAGTTTATTAATTACTCAACAGCAAGTATTTGTTTCAGTACTTTCTTTCAGTACTACTTCCAATATTCCTTCCATCAACCACAAAACCTCCACACCCACACGTCTCAGTTTCTGTATTTAACATGTACACACTGAAAATGAGACATTGTGGCTGAAGGTATTTAGTGAGCATCAACAGACAACTTAGCCCAACAGTTTCCACAGAGTTTCCACACCCTCCAACTCTGAACAAACCCAGGTGATATCTGAATCTTAGACCACCAGTAGCGAGCTAGCTAGGGAGACACAACATCTAAATATCAACACATTCTCACTCCCAATACCGACGCTTGGTCAGTGCCTCTATGCTTCAAACTATTACGCTGTACGTGTCAGGGACGGCATGTCAGTTTCTGCTGGTTAAATAAATAGTATCTTTTCAAAACAAGGCAAAAGTGAGCATGGCTCACATACTCCTGCTCACCGCTTGACCCCTTTAGGAACTAATGGAATAAGTCTATTGAGCACAATGTAACTTGTTACATCCTCAATTCCAGGGTGGCCAAAATTTTTGAAAAATCCTGGACTTCTAACCCCCAAAAGGCACAACTACACTGCACTGTCAACCATCATACCAAATTTGAAGTTCCTAAGTTAAATACTTTCCGAGTTCTGCTCCGAAAACGAAATTGAAGTAAAACAAATCAGTTTTTGGCCAAAATTTCAAAAATGTTGGGCACCCTGGACTCAAAACCCCCAAAAGGCAAAACTAAACCACACTGTCAACCATCATACCAAATTTGAAGGTCCTAAGTTAAACACTTTCCGAGTTCTGATCCAGAAACGAAAGTGTGACACGCAAACAGAAAGAAAGAAGGATGGACACGCGGAGCGCTATATACCCCCGACTACGTTGTCGCGGGGGAATAATACACTTCTGTGTTCACAGGAAATGTACAGTTTTCCGCTCATTACATGCATACAGTATCTTTTCAAAAATAAAATTCCAATGTAGGTTTATTTAGTTTTTAGGGTTACTCATGCAACAAAACTACTTGGTTAGGTTTTGGCAACAAAATTACTTGGTTAGGCTTAGGAAAGATCATGGTTTGGGTTAAAATAGGTACATTTGTTATGTAACTGTCATTAGTGAAGTCTGGAAGTAACAAAAGTTCGGTAAAATAAGTCAACGTTGACTTGGATTCACATGGAACACCAACAGGTCTCCTGGGTGAAAGTCTTGTGTTTGTTTGACCCATCCAACCTCCCCTCCCATCTGTCTTATGCAGACTTTCTCACTCTTTATATTTCCAAAATCAGTAAAAATGCTTCCTGTTTCTTCGCTGATTACTTATCAAAACTGAGATTGAAGAAGCTCTCGGCACACAGGGCTCTGGATATAGTGACTGTTTTATAAACATAACTTTTTTTAATCATATTTGCTTGATTTCTACCCACTGCAGCTTTTAGTTTCATAAGCATAATAAGCTGCATATGTGAGTTCATAATCAATTAATCATTGTTTTTCTTGCATTCGTGTGTTTGTTAGATGTCTGGAAATTATGAAAAACAGAGGGGAAGTGATCAAAAAGCTTGATTTGTCCAGCAGTACAAAACCAAAATATACTCAATTTACAATGATAGACAAAATGTCATTTTGGTCAGGATGACATGTAAAGGGTAAAACATCTTTCTCTCCTGCTGTGCTGTTTTCTCCTCTCCTGTTTTTAATCAACCTCCCTTATCTTATCTCTTAAATCCTCTATTATTTTCTCCTCTCTCTTTAAGGGCCCCGCCCTTCCGCCCCTTGTGCTCATGCCCCAGAAGAGAGGGGATGAGTGCAGGAGGAGAAGAAAATAGAGAAAGAGAAGAGGGCTTAGAGATGGGAACAAAGACAGAGGGAGAGGGACTGAATGTCACGAAAGATGACAAAATAAGGAGAGGAAAGAAAGAAAAGAGAGAGGGAGCGACGGAGGCGAGCACTGCAGCAGCCAGCCACATCTTGGCGATGAGGTGTGAGGATTAGCTGTATCTGAAGCAACGCCCCCGCTATGCTCTCCAAATGAGTATTATCTCCCCCTCAACCCCCCCACCCCCCCCCCACCACCCTGTGTTGGCACAAAAGCAACAGCTCCTACAGTGCCATGTTGTCAGGGCCGGGAGGAGGAGGAGGAGGGAGTCTAACACGCTGTAGGCCTTGCTTCATTATCTGTAGCAGGTGGCAGGCAGCCGGCAGGAAAAAATAGGCAGCTATTTGGTAGCTGGTGATATGTGTGTCTGAATATGCAATGGTGATACATATATTGGGACAGGGTTGTATGACTGCATGGAAGTGAAATGACTGAGAGGCTGATGTGCTGCTCATGGATGGTTTGTAAGAAGTGAGATAAAACTTTGTTCTGCTCATCATTTGTATTGATATACATGTTACCGATTCATATCTTTGTCTATGGCCCTTAAAGCTGCACTAAGCAATATTTTTGTATTAACAATGGGAAAAATATGTAATGTGAAAAGGGTCACTAATAGTGATGAATCAACACATTCTCACTCCCAATTCATGAAGTACCACTACTTGGTCTGAGTCCCATCGGAGACCCGACGCACAAGGTACCCCATCTACGTTATTTTTGGACGCGCCAGGGACGGCGTGTCAATATTCGCTCGTTACTTACCAGTGGAGACTGGTGACTCAAAAAATTGGAGAGGACAAGAGGAAAACCAACCCACGGTGTCATTTTATTACATTTAGTTATTACTCCTGCCAAGGCCAAAGGCCTAGGAAGGAGGTTATGTTTTCACCGGCGTTGGTTTGTTGGTTTGTTGGTTTATTGATTTGTTTGTTGGTTTGTCCATTTGCAGGATTACTCCAAAAGTCTGTGATGGATTTGAATGAAATTCTTTGGAGGGGTGGGGTGTGGCACAATGAACAATCCATTACATTTTGGTGGCGATCCGGATCATGATCCGGATTCAGGTATATTTTTAAGATTTCCGATCAGCCTGAGCATTTAAACCACAGGGTATAACACATGCGCAGTGTAGCTGATGCGTTGATGACGCGTGACCCCGCCTCTTTCCTTCAGAGAGAGAAACAGAGAGAGAGGGGGGGAGACACACAACAAATGTAGATTCTGCGTTTTTTCACATTAAACTCGGTGAAATTACAGTTGAGTTCGACCAAAGCACACTTGGTGATTGTTGGAAAGAGTAACGACGACGGTTTAGCTGAGTTTTATTTTGTTTCTGTCCAGTTTGAATGTGTTTTATGCTGCTCTGCTACGTACAGCTGATCTCAACATAAACAAAAATACACGTGGATGATGGCGCAAGCCGAACGGAGAGGGGGGCGGAGGTCTGCGCTCTCCGAGTTTGATTTTAGTTTCTCGTATTTTGTATTTACACCTCCATTTAATGTATACATATATGATCTCAGTGATATATGTGCTCTCATGCTCCTAATTTTAGCATATTCTGTAATTCTTTTAATCTGGAAAGAACTTTTTGCTTAAGTTAGACTACACTAGTTGCCTAGGTGACTTATCTGTACTTTCTCATGTAAAACGAAAAACTAAGCAGTAAAACAGTGGCTTATAAGATTTCCTAAAAACAATCACTGCAGCCTCAGGGTGGGAATAAACTTTGTGTGTGTAATGTGTCACTAGAAGCCTGTCTGTAAACTGCTGCCCATACAGCAGTCCGTTGCCCACAAAGGATCCAGAGCAGCACCTCGGGCCGCCGCACGTCTCCGTAGCTCCGCTGTGGGTCCAGCCCGGACAGCTGGACTCCAGTCCGACTCCCGCATCAAGGGAGGACGAGGACCTGCCGTCCTCCTCTAACCCCCACGATGCCCACAACCACTTCACACACACAGGCTGCCCTTTCCCCTCTGCCCTGCTGGTGTAACTGTTTAGGCACCTTAATTAGACTGCCTCTGTGGACCAGCCTCCACTGATACTGATACTGACACTGATAAGTATAGGGAGGATGTACTAAATTAATAATTGTATAATCAGCCTGATCAAAACACTTTGGCTACATGCCGGCGCCACCTATTATGTTTACATTGGGTCTGCTTACAGAAATCAAAAGCTCGCCCACAGATTTATGTCTGCCACCGGGTCTGCTTCAAACACTTTACAATAACACATCATGATTTGATTTGATTTGATACAA